>JAVJIF010011729.1:0-74160 GCA_038442645.1 Agave tequilana | reverse complement strand
TTTGAGCTCGAATCCTTCCCACTCAAATTCAACCCTCTGATATTCGAATACAAGATTCATTCCATTAAAGTTGATCTATATTATTTCAAATATCTATAAATTAAAAATCAGGTGTTTTGAATACTTTTTGCCCATGCATCAAGTAAGGAAAAAACAGAGGTCTTAATAGTGAGTTAGTTAGTTTAAACGGTGTAGAACATTTAAAACCTAACAAAAATTAGTTTGTAGTGTTTTTAAATATTTAGATCATAATGAAATGACCGGATCGAGAATTTTTATGTCTAAAGACATAGATCTAAGCCGTCTATTTTGCGCCGCTTGATGGATGTGCAAAGGTATTCGAAACACTTGTTTTTTGGTTAATAGATACTTGAAATAATATAGATCAACTTCAACGGAGTGGATCTTGCATTCGAATGTCGGAGGGTTGTATTTGAGTTGGAAAGATTCGGGCTCGAATCCTTTGGAAGGACACAAGTCTTATATAGAGAGAGATAGACTTGTGTCCTTCCAAAAGGATTCGAGCCCGAATCCTTCCAACTCAAATACAACCCTCCGACATTCGAATGCAAGATCCTCCGTTGAAGTTGATCTATATTATTTCAAGTATATATTAACCAAAAACAAGTGTTTCGAATATTTTTTCCCCATCCATCAAGCGACGCAAAATGGACGGTCGAAAGTAGTGAGTTGGTTAGATCTATGTCTTTAGACATACAAATTCTCGATCCGGCCATTTGATTATGATCTAATATTTAAAAACCATACAAACTAATTTTGTTAGGTTCAAATGTTCTACACCGTTAAACTAACCAACTTACTATTTAGGCCATCCATTTTTCTCCTACTTGATGTATGGGTAAAAGGTATTCAAAACACTTGATTTTTTGGTTTATAGATACTTGAATATAGATCAACTTCAACAGAGTGGATCTTATATTCGACTGTCGGATATTGGTATTTGAGTGGAAGGATTTGGCCTCAAATCCTTTTAGAAGGACACAAGTCTTTCTCTGTATATGTATCCGTGATGTGTGTGTAGACACACTGTGTGTCCGCGCGTGTACGGTGAAATATTTAATTATTATAGGTTACTTTTGAATCTTGTATTTTGGAGTTAGAAGAATATGAAATCCAAACATGTTTGATGCCATTTATTTTACTTGGGGTGGCAATGGGTAAAGGATAAACTCATTTACCCTCCGTTTAGGGTAAGTGTTCCTTATGTGTTTGTCTAAATGGGTAGGACCGGGCTAAGAGTTTCCTACTTGTTCATCTAAATCGGCAGAGAAGGGTAAGAGTTGCTTTCCTTACCCATTTAAATAAATCATAATCTTAATTACTAATACTTTGTTTCTTTATTAGCATATAAAATCTCTTCCATTCTCTTTTCATCTTTTTTCAGGAAAGAATAAGAGCAGTGTTTTTAAAATTGGATATCGATGATATATTGGTTGGCAAAATTATATGCCAGATACTGGATACCGGGTGATATATCGCTATATGGTACTAAACATCGGGTGTCATGGCAGAAGCAGTGTTTTACACTTATCATATTGTTTTAGATAATATACCAATTTCTCGGCCGATATACCGGTATATCGGTCGATATTTAAAACAATGGTCAAGAGAGCAAGGGCTTTCAGTAAATTGTTAATGTGTTTCTTAGACCAATTTAGCATCTTCATTATGTGTTTGGGGTGAACAAATATTTATATTAGTATGTATTTTATGTGATTTTTTAAAATTGTAGTTAATTGATGCTATATTTTTATTCTTCTTAATGGTTATTTCACTAATTCATACCTAATGTTGAATGAAATGTACTTTATCTGTACATGTACTCTTTCCTTTTTCGTTATTGATTCTTTAGGTGTACCTGATTTAAACATAATCTGTAAATTACTGTACAAGGGTTAAAAGTTGTGTACTTAACGTAACGGTAAGCGTAACCCTTACCCTACATGCTGCCCCTAGTTTTACTTTTCAAGCAACAGTCCTTATATTTTAGCATGCTGTATGCATCTTCTCTGCTGCCCATGTGCAAAAATTGGGTTTATTATGGAATAGTTAAAGGAAGCAATATATACAGCAGCTGTCGGCATCTTTTTATTACTTGCATGAGTCATCACAAGTTTTTCCTTGTATTTTTATCACTATTTTCTCTTCTAGGTGTTTGATAGGATTTTCTTTGGAGACAACACATAATTTGTAGATCATCCATTTGACTGTTGGACTTATGTTATATTTAGTAATAGTGTTTTGTTTGTTTGTACCAATTTGCTATTATATAGATAAATACCATATCAAAGCAGTTCATAATTTTAAGTTCCTATACCAAACGGGATTTGTTAGTATTAGTTGTCATCGGGGAATGGTGTAACCAAAAATCATCTTCCACTGGAGCAACCTGTTTCTGTGGACATTTATAATGACATCAAATCCCACCATCATTCAGAATATATAAACATAATACATCCGAGAATCCTCAGACCTCCAAATACCTTTATCAATACACCATGCTAATCTTAACAATTGAATAAAGTAACATTTAATTAAAAGACTGAACCTACTTAAATAAGCCTGACAATTAAATTTACTTAGTTTAGACCTAAGTAGCATCAATGTCCATAGCACAGCTCAGCAAGACAAGTTCAAATATCAGAAAAAGAAAATCAATCCACAAATCTGTCCAATACTTGACGATTTACCTGATCACATATTTTCACGTTTCACATTTAAAACTATCTATCACTTTATGAACAACTTTCTGGAAAATAGAAGAACTTATAAGGAACTCTTCCATATAAAATTCCTACTTCTTTCTAATAAAGATAGTACACTCAATTTGCTTGAACCAAGCAAGATTAGGACAACTTAAAGCTCTCCAAACCCAATTATTCAATAGTTTCAAATTCACTAGCTCTAATCATCTTCTGTCATGCCACTTTCTGTGATTTGGACATGCTACCTAAGCTTTTCCCTGAACCCAAGTAACCAAAGATACAAACCTTTTGTTCATAGGTACTTTGAGGTAGGTTCTGGTTGTCATGAATGCTAAAATGAATTCAGGTTAGCTAGAGGCTCAACATCTTTTCTTTTCAGAACAAAATCATGTAAAATTTGGACAACTTAGCAGCTCTAGGATGATGGTTTCTATCAGGGGGGCAGCCAGTGAATGGCCTTAAATTGAAAGTAATAGACACCCTAACATCCCAAAGAAGGAATTGTCATGATTAGTCATGCAGGGTCACCACTTTGTACTTAGGATACCTCAAGTTTGCACTCAGCTTGACAAACTTTTAGATTGGAAATGGTTTATATGAATTATTTGTTGTATTTTCTTTCCTCAAATTCACTCTTTTTCTTGTTCCTTTTACATGTTATGGCTTTCCAACTTGAGATCTCCAGATGTCAGTGTGGTGGGATAGGATCATACTCTTTTTACATGTGAATTTGCAGGGGCTTAAGGATGGTAGGGACGATTCTGGAAGGTTCTCTGGTGTTTTTTCTTCTAGTGGATCACCAAGATTGTTCTCAAGGAGCTCCAGCAGACTGTCAATCCAGGATGATCTTGATGACATTGACTTTTCTTGTCCTTTTGCTGTGGATGATGTTGATACGTCAGATTCGCAATCTAGGTACTTTTCTATATTTTTGGAAGCTTATAGCTGCTTACATATAATAAAGTAGGTGCATATAGCATGTTTTTTTCATCACTTTAAATATATTGATATTCTACAACCCACCCCCCCCCCCCCCCACCCGCGGTTTGAAGGATGCTAATGCTATGGAACTGTAATATTTTCATTCTTGCAATTGTCTGCAGCTTCCGCTTAAGTCCTTTTAGATATTGAGATGTGAAGTTTCGGTTTTCCTCCATCTGTTTGGTACTATAAGTGCTTGATCGTCCTGGAACTATAACTCAAAGTGAAAGCTTTGGATCTTATAATTGTGATACATGGTCAAAAGGCCACAGGAGATGGCCAACAGGTCACAGGAGAAAATCTGGACAATCTGCAGGATCATCATGGGACGCTAATCGTTGAGGGGTTACAGGATATGGACTTTGCAATAGTCAATGGTGGGGAAAAAAGTGAAAAAAAAAATGTTTAGATACTAAAAAAATGGTTAACGAGATGAGAATATGAAACCAAATAAGTTAACGAGTCAAATGAATATTGCGTTAGCCTATTTTTCTAGCTTCTGTTGAATTTTCAACTCCATTGTTTAAAACATCCAAGACGGTCACTAGGAGCTCGCCTAGGCAAGGAAAGTCACTTCATCCAGTTCGATCTGAGATATTTGTTATAATAAGTCCACTAAAACTATGCTTAAGATCTAGTGATCTACCCACTTTGGCCACTACCCCCATTTTAGATTTTCAAGATTTTCGCATTCTGTGTGTCATTTCTTATTTCAATGTTTTTATTGTCTTTAAATTAACGTTTATTTCTTATTGATTTTTTTACTAGTTATGTATTTATTAATTTCTGACTTTTCTCAAATTTTCTATTTTTACTAACTTTATGATATTTATTATTAATATTACTACTATTATTAAAATCCTCTTGCCGATGAAGTTTTGACGGTGGCCGTGGCTTTTGCTAGTATCTTCTACTCATCAGGAAGAAGAGTGCAGAGAAGAAAGAGAATAACCAAAGTTGAAATTTTCTTGCCGATGTTGATGTTGGAAACCAAAATCTTTTGCTAGTATCTTCTACTCATCATTGGTTGCTACACTACAGGTTGTGGCAGCAGCAAGTGGCTAACAAAAGTGATGTGAAACGTATATGCGTGTGAATTAGAAATCAGTGATATGATAAATTTTGCTATTTTTCACCAACTATTATGATCTTGGGTAGAAAATAATTAAAACAAATAATGTAAGATGATGGACTTAACAAAACGTGTAAGTACATGTGTACCGTTCGCAATTTAAATAAACTAATGCAACTACCAATTATGACGACAAAGCTTGTACACTCAAAATATATGATCAGCAAACGCAGGACAAGTAAAATCTCATACTCTCACAATATAGTGACAGTAGATTAAATCGATAAAATAGTAGAGATGGTTATCGAACCCACAAATAAATAAATTGTGTAATGAAAATTTACCTATTGAGGATTACAGGGATCTCACTGACCTGAAGAGGATGCCGTCGCGTGGAGTTCGTTGTCACTATCGCAACGGTACTGAGATCACTTGAATCGGAGTCCGGATGTGAAAGCTATGACCAGAAAACGAAGCGGAGTCGCTTAACGGGTCTGTTTTTGATAACGGGTCTGGATCTGAAACCCGAACTTAACTCTCTTTATTTGATTATGGGTACGAGTCGCTCGTGAACTTAAACCCAATTCCTGTGAAACGGGTTGAAATTTGGTTGTATTGAAACTCAAATAGATCTTTACTTAAAACCCAAATTGATTTCTTTCCTCCTTCCTCTTCTTTGCTTGCAGGCTATGCTACTGAACCTAACTCGGGTTCCTGTTTCAAATTACAGACTAGCGCTAATTGGCTCTAGTCGCTTGTAGGTGATGCTACTCTGCTTCAACTAGTATGAGATGTTGTTGAGGTCGTGGTTGATGCAGGTGAAGTCGAGGGTTGAGGAGGTGATGAGGTCGAGGAGGAGAGGGAAATTTCTGCAGATGGTGTGGGTGTTTGTCGAGGCGGGGCGGTGGTGCAGGGATGGGGACGAAGTGGTGTCGATGATGTTTGGGTTCGGCTGGATGTGGAGAAGAAAGGGAAGGAGAAAAGAGGGAGATGGGCTATGCTTGCTGTTGTTGTGGGGGAGAGAGAGGGGGCAGGGCTTGTCATGGAAGAACAATGATTAGGAACTAATTAAGAGGAATAATTAGGAATAAATCCTGAACACTGAGATAAACAGTTTATCACAATATTTGATCTCAAAATTCTTTATTGAGCATTGTTGGTACAATAGGGTTTTTATATAGGCTTTTACAAAATTGAGTCTAACTCAAAATCCTAATCTAAATAGAATTACAATCCAAATAAAGAAACTGAAAATACAAAAAAATAAAGAAAGAGAAAAAAATCCTACTACTACTTCAACTTAGACTGTGACTTCTTGGATTCATCTCTTCGGATCTTTCATCTTGAATAGATGTCTGTATCAAAAAGATTGAAGCTCGTTACCCTTTCCCTTCTCTTGATCCCATCCCCTTTTCTTTTTAAAATTTTACTTTATAATCCAAGTTTGTCGACTGGTTATTCAGCCACCTACTTTCCAGCTTACATTTTTTTATAACATCATTTACTACATCAGAATTCAATTGCTTGTTTTGCTCTCCAATTTTGTATTTAGTAGTCCTCCACAGTGGTTTGGAAATTTAGTCATTATCCTTATCATCATCTTCTAGCAAGGTTCAAAATATCAATATAAATGGTGCCGATATTGCCAATATGAGCCGATATGATCGAGGTGATACCAATATTGCTGATACCAGAAGTAGAAACAACTGATGTTGCCAATTTTGATACCAAAAACCTATGAGCGATACCGATACTGAGATTTCAAACGATGCCTTCTAGTCTTTTCCAAATAGGTTCGACTATGAAAGACAAGACTTCACGAAAGATTTATTACAATTTTATGATTGATTGTTAGCATCAATGCTTTCACTTAGGACCAAAGTCCTCTCAATGAAATCCATGAACAATACAAGGGCTTGCATTAAAACCTACATGTCTAGTTGTTGGTTGATAACCTACCTTCTAAAATCCTCCTAAAGTGTCTATAGAAGCAGGGAGAAAAAACAATATTTTGCTACAGAGAATTACATAGCTGCAAGTTACACAGATGATGAAAATATGATTTTCTTGTGATTCTGAGGAGCCTCTCTTGATCAAGGTTGGAAATGTCATCCAATTTCGATATGTACTAATGCTAATACGATGAAGATGAGACAACTGATATTTTCGATATTGCTGATTTTGATACCCAAAAACCTTCAACTGATATTGGTACCAATGTCGAGTTGAATTTCAGAACTCTTGCCCACTGCAAAGAGATTTAATCACTATACACTGACACTTGCACATTTCAAACTTATGGAATGCTTTGAGAACACTCAAATCTTTAAGCTACAAAGACAAAGGGAAAAACAACATTAAAAAAATAAAAAAAGAAAAAATGACTTGCTGGAGAGAGATGCATATATTTTGCTTATTTACCATGGAAAAAAGGATGAATAGTAAAGGTCTTAAAGGAGTGGCTCTATTTATATGCTTCCCACTAATGGAAAATTATAATCATTGACCTATTCTCAAAATGGTATTAATTTACCCACTTAATTTAATTTAATATTATTAATTTTTTTTACTTGTAGCAGTCACGGTTCGAAGACCCGCCAAGTCGAATCTGTCTTGACCAGCTCCGAGACGAGTCCGAGACACGAGTCGGTCAACTCGACTTAGAGGAGGCAGACTCAGCCGAGAATTGGAGTCAACTCGGTCGATTCAGCCGAGTCACGATCGAATCGGCCTGACTCGGCCGAGTCGGCGACTTAATTACTGTTCACTTGTGATGAATTGGTATAAAGGAAAAAAGGGAAAAGAAAAAAATGAAAATACCCCTCTCTGAACCTCCGTTGTCGCCGCTTGATTGCCTCCGCCAGCTCATATTTTGATGTTCGCCGTTGCCCGATCGCCGCCGGCCGCTCCTCCCTAGGTGATGGTCCTTTCTTTCTCTCACCTGCTTTCTCTCACCCGTTCTCTCTCCCTCTCCATCTCTCAGTCTCTCTACCTCTCCTTCCCTATGTCTCTCTTTCCCCTCTCACTCGCTCTCTCTCCCTCTCCATCTCACAGACTCTGTCTCTTTCCCTCTCCCTCCCTCTGTGTCTCTTCCCCCCTCTCACTCGTCTCTCTCCCTCTCCATCTCCAGACTCTTTCTGTCTTTTTCCCTCTCCCTCTCTCTGTCTCTCTCCCCTCTCCCTCTGTCACCCACCCTCTGTCCTCTCCCCTTACATCTCCCCGTCTCTCTCTCTCTATCTCTCTTTCTCTTCCCTTCCTCTGTTAATTTAATTTTGTTAATTTAATCTAGTTGTTAATATGTCTAAATTTAATCTAGATAATTTAATATATATAGCTAATATTAATCTAATTAATTTAACATAAAGCTAATATTAATCTAATTAATTTAACATATAGCTAATATTAGTCTAAATATAATCTAGTTAATTTAATCTACTTAATTTAATCTAATTTAGTGTAAATTTAATCTTTTAATGTTAATCTTTTAATTTAATTTAAATTAACAGATAATTTTTAATGTGGAAATGACTACATTAGCAGGTATTTATCAATGTATTTTGTGCAATTTACTATATTATGTATGTATTTTGATATGTTTCTACTGACGATGCGTGTATTTATACTTTTACTTTAATTTTTAGTGTGCTAAGTGATAGGTTTTGGATATGTGATACATGAATGTTGTTATCTACATTTTTAAAGATTTGTCGTGATTTTTTTAGAATTTTTTGAGGTTTCTACGTAGCGTTTTGCGCGTATCACCCGAGTCCTATCCGAGCCGCTGGGACCGATCCATCTCAGTACCTGCCGAGTCGGCGGTCAAGATCGCGATTTTAAACCATGGTAGCAGTTTGTTGTGGCATCTCATTAACTTTAATGATTTCCTTTTATTAGTTTAGTTACCATAGAAGTTACTTTATTAAATCACACAAAAGGTTACCTTTTGTGGACGTGTCACTCTTTGCTCTGTTCTCTATGCAATTTTACCAACAACACCCCCCCCCCCCCCCCCCCAAAAAAAAAAAAAAAAAAAAAAAACAAAGACAAAACAAAACAAAACAAAAAAAGGAAAAAACACTTATTCTTTGTTACTATAGTTTTCGATCGGATTCTTTTGCACCACTCACTGGGTGAATTTCCACAAGCACATCTCCTGGCTACATCCTTTGTTAAGAAATCCTCCCACCCACCGACACACGCCCATTCTTTGTTATGATAGTTTTCTATCAAAGTCTTTCACACCAATCCCTAGGTGAATTTCAACGAGCACATCCCTGAAAAGTTCGAATCGCATCAGTTCTGAATTCTTAGATCCATCTCTCCCACTATTAAACAGTTTAATTATAAAGTTTACGTCTGTAGTAATCTATTATTACCATTTGAAGCCTAGCTGAGTGGTGAGGGGTGGGATTGGGTTATAGAAGGGCCCAGACATGACGGGGCTATGGCTTTTGTTTAAAAAAAACATGTTTTTATATTACTGTGGTCACATACCTTAATTGAATTTTCTTTATTTAGCTGAATGTGATTAGTAGTGTTTTTCTTTGAGAGTTCCTGAAATAGAATACTATCAGAAGAAAATAATTTCTATCGAACTTTAAAAAAATACAAATAGTTGAATGCGGGTTTGCAGCCACCTGTTTGTTAATTTATAATAAAGATGGACATCTCCCTTCCAAATCCTCATCGTGATGTTCTTGCAGCAATGATTATGTAAACTATTTTCTCAAATTCTGTCTCATGGCTCACTTGAACAAAACTGAGTAGAAGGCATTTAAAGTTAGCAAAGAAAGCTTATATGTTACGCCATTCTTTTGACATGTTAGAATATGACAAGATTGTCCTTGAATGATTCCCATAATGATGCCAAATGACTAAATTTCCAAGAAGTGTAACCGATGAAAAATGTTAAGATTTTGATCGCTTTCTACCTTTACACTTTAGTTAATTCATCTTATGGACCAGTGCAACCTTATGGAATGTTATAAGCCCCTCTTGTTATTAACTTAGGAGTGGCAGCCATTAAAGTCTTCTGGATTCAGCCTGGATTGATTCAGGATCAAAACTACTGGTTTTGGCAGAGGCGCAGAGTTAAAAGTTTTCCTGCCATATCAACTACAATTTCTATACTCCAAATGAAAGGGGAAAAAAATGCAACAGTACAAGATTATAAAACATATCTAACTATATTAAATCTTAAAAAAAATCATACTGAGGTAAATTATATGGATAATACACCTGTAATTCTATACTAATATTGCAAGTGTTACAAATCTATGTACCAATTTTGAACGTCATTGGAAGTGCTATGTCACACAGGGCAAGAGATCTGAGTTCAAACCCCGCTCGCAATAGGCTACAACCTATTCGCTAGAAGAAAAAGAGAGAGAGAGATGTACATTATCCTTTTGTAAATAAACATATTCGCTACAAATATGGTCAGGTTGTTGCGTCCTCGTATCGTACATTTTAAGGGTTTGTTGTGTTAACGTGTCCTTGTTGTATTGTATATATCCATATCCAATGTCCTTGTCCATGCTAACTTTTGATCAAGAAAAGTTGTTGTCTTTGGTCAGCTTTAGCCCAATATTTTTTCCTGAATTGACCAAGGTTTTAAATATCGGATATCGGGATCGTTTCGGATGGGGGTTTTTCATATCGGATATCGAATATTGGGGGAGATATCGGGGAAACGCGCGCATATTGAGCGTTCATATCAGACACTATATATAATGAAATATTGATAACTAAAAGTTGGCTTAGTGTCATAGATATCATCTACCTAATAAATATGATGTAATATGCATGCAAAGACAGTAAAAATAATGTATATTTGCACGCAGTCTTGCAATAAATAAGTTATTTCATATCAGGCGATATATCGGGCGATTTATCAGCTGATATCGGGTAACTTATCGGCCGATATTTTAAATATCGGCCATTTTTTGCTGCAAACGATATGGTGAACGATTTTCTCATATCGTATCGGCAGCAGGCAAAAAAAGAGATATCAGACGATATCTCGGCTGACTCGGCCGATATTTAAAACAGGGAATTTGACATCATAAAACCTGACAATCAAGTCATAACTATTTTGCTGATATGTTAACAACAATAGGACCTCAGAGGAATCAAAGGTCCTGTTGAGAAAATGATTCAGAAGGGAGAGAAAAAAACAATGGCTGGTGTCCTTTGGTTTATAAACATATAAAGTTATCATTAACTTTGCTAATTACATTTCCCAAAAAAACTAATCAGTTACTAGTATCTTGCTATGAATATTATAAAGAATCGACTTTGTAATAGAATGGGAGATTGGTGGATGAATGACCTCTCAGTCATGTGTATCAAGATTCCTTTTGGATGGCACTGATAATGTGGCAATTTTTCAAGGGTTTCAGAGTACAAATATATGCAGAAATGTGATAGATAGATGAGGAAAGAATCAAAGATGTGATATGGAAAGATATGGACAAATTTGACATGGACAAAACAAGAGACGGGAGATAAGAGAGTATTTCAAATGGACTAAATAAGAGATGGGAGATAAGAGAAGTATCATGAGATGGTTGAGAGATACGGAAGAGACAGAAGATATGGTGAGACATGGGGCCTGTTTGTTTCGTCGCAAAACGCCGCAAATCGTAAGTCGTAAAACTTTTTTTTCCATTTTCAATTGTTTGTTTCGCTGAAAAATAAGTTGCATAATGCAACTCTCATTTTCCCATTTGCAATTGCTACAGTTAAATTTGTGGTCAATTAAATCTCACTTTTACACCCACATTTTCCCAATTGCAGTTGCTACAGTTAATTTTGTGGTCATGTAAATCCCATTTGTAATTCAAATCAGTTACTTGATAATCAATATATAATTTAATATTATTAAATATTTAATATTTATAATAGTGTTCAATTTCTTATTTAATTATTTTATATTTTAATCTTTAGTTTTTTATTATTTTTAATATTGTTTTAATATTTAATATTTTACTATTTTAATTTAATTTTTATTTAATATTGTTATTTAATACTTTATTATTTTATTAATACTTATACCATTTTCTATTATTTTATTAAAGTTAATATTTTATTAATATAACAATATTATACTTTAATATAAAATTACTATATATTTAATTATTTATTTTTAATATAAATAATTACTTTATTAATATTATAATATACTTTATTATTATATTAATATTTTATTATGTTAATATTCTAATAATAATTCATTATAATAATATTATATAATTCATTATAATAATATTATTATAATAATTTATTATCAAATTAATTATATTTTACTTTGTTAATTTATATTTTTATAATATTACAATAATATTATAATAAAATTTAATATTATAATAATTTTCAAGTATTTTTTTAATATTATAATATTATAGCTATATTTTATTATTTTTCTTAAGATTTTTTAATATTTATGTTTTATTAGTATTCTTAAAATTTTATTAATGTTCCTTAGATTTTCTTAAAATTTATATTATTTATTTAGTTAATATTTTAGTAATATTTTACTAATTATACTAATTTTTTATTAATATTATTGTTATAAATAAAATATTAACATTATTAATATTTTATCTCAAATTTATTAATACAATTTAATTTGCAATAGTAGTTTTAATTTAATAGTATTTATAATATTTATATCACTGCTACAGTTAATTTTGTGGTCAACTTTTTCATATACACTTTTACATTACCAACCAAACACCGTAAAACACAATATATTTTTCTTCTACACTTTCACTTTACCAACCAAACACCGTAAACACATTATACTTTCTCATTTACACTTTCACTTTATCAACCAAACACCGTAAAACACAATATATTTTCCCTGCTACAGTTCACATTTTCCATTCTCATTTTACGACTTACGACTTGCGATGTTATGCGGCGAAACAAACAGGCCCATGGTTGAGTGATTAGATGATATTTTTGAGCTATGGTTGGGTATCAAGTATGAGAATTTATGAATAAATATCACTGAAAATTTTCCCCCATTCTTCTCTCTTCCTTTTACCCTAAAAAAAAAAAAAGCTACCCACCCTTTTGAATCTAACATACTAGGAATATGAAAATCACTTCTCCTTCAAGTTTGAGGGTAGATGACATACCATATGGAACAGAGAAGAATATAAATTGAATCATTTATGAGGATCAGTGACGTACATGGAAAACATGATGATAGCTTGAAAATTAGTAGAAGCGTCAAAATTGAGCCGATGATACAGCAATATTATAAATATTTTGACTGTGAGGGCTCTGGTAACATTGTCATAAATATAAAACTAGAAGAACTAGAGAAAACGAGTCATGGAAAGAAGAACAGGTCCAAGAAGAATTAGGAGAAATTATCAATTGACCAGCCTCTTTCTCTTATATATTATTCGTGTGTACAGAATGACTGAAATACCCTTAACACCAATTGTGTGCCTTCTTTTTTTTATGTACTTTGCCTTACTTGCAACAGCCATGTGAACTCTTTCATTTGAGTTTCCAAATGTTTCCGAAGAGCTTGTTAATTTGAATTCTTCAAAGTTAGATATCAGATTGGGTATATTCTCTTTGGTAGCCATAATATATACTCAACTGCATTTCAATTAGCATTGGTTTTAGTCCAAAATGTTCTAAGATACTTTCATGTGTGAAAATGATTGTACATATTTTTAGTAAAATGTTTATGTAACACAAAGAAGTAAAGTGTGGTAGAATATAAGGCTCTTCTTGACCATTCTTTTAGCCAGCAAGTTGTCATCAGCTGAAGGATTTGACATAGGATCCTGACAATTTGGTCAGGGTTTCCATGTAAACTTCTTTCTTTTTTTGCATCCTTTTCGCCTTATTTGATATAATGGCTTGGATGATCATGAAAATAATGAGTTACACAGACCTTTCAACACGATTCTTAAATTTGACTTTTCAGCTTGGAATAACTATGTACCATCTGACGGAATGTCAGAGATCTTTCATCCTTTTATATCCATCTAACCTATTCTTTTATGATCCATTGTGCATGTCTCTCATCATAATCTACACATGAAATGGTATGAATGCGATGTTGCTAAACTATTTGGTACTCCTTTCACCTCCTTCCTGCATGTGTTCTGAGCAATGAGCATGTCTATAATTTTTGTCGTGTACAAGCAGAGTTACTGTTGTGATAGTAGTTATCATTGTTAGATGGAATACTGTGTTTTGATTGATCATCATATTACCGGTGAATGTTGGTGCACTGGGCTGGTCCACATTATGTGTCTATCTTATTTGATCTGCTTATTAATATGCTTTTAGCGGACATACATCATAATAACCACCAAGTCTTTTAGCTGCCCTATGGTGAAGGACGAATGCAGACTCTTGAAGAAACTTTACCTACTTGGCTTGCCTTGAACTTAGATTTCTTTGTAGATATTGTGCCTTAATGCTTGATGATTAGGGTAGTGCCTTGATGCGAGCGCTGAACTATAGTGCAAAAGTCCTTATAGTTATAGATAAGAAGCTCTTCTGCTGGGCTTCATTGAGTTTTGGCTAAAGAATGCCACACGATGACACTTTTGACCAAGGACTCTCCTGATGCATAACAAGAAACCTCAAAATTTTTAGAAAAATCTAGATTACTGCAGGGGCTTGGTCATCTTACATATTTCTTTAAAGGCTCTTGATGCAGCTGGTGTTGCTCCTACTCCCGTTCTTCTACTGCCGCCTTCTCCACAGTGGGTGTTTTGATATCTCAATTTCTCCATCGCCACCTTCTCCACCTCCCTACTCCATACCTTCAACCGCCATCTTCTCCATAATAAATGAAATCTAAATCTCAAACTGGATTTCCATCACTGCTTTTATAATAATCAATATTTCTTCACGAATTCCAAATTAGTATGATATTTTTGATATGTTTGCACTAGGCGGTCCCTAATTAAACGGAGGTCCACGGTAATAAGATCTTTGGAGATGTCATGCATACTGAAACACTACAAGCACGGCGTTAGCATGAACAAGGACAGAGTGACTGATACGACAAGACACAACACAGACAAGACACTTCCCATTGATAAATGGAAATTCTTAAATAGTAGCCTACGGGGAGTTAAGTAACAAATTAAATTATGAAGTGTCATGTCCACTATGTATATGACACCTGTGTATTTACAACAAGGATATGGATTCATGAAAGAAGTGTCCATGATACATTGCTGCAGCAAAGTAGAATCCAAGATTGTGTTGAGTTGTTAGACGGTAACAAAGAAATCTAGGATAAATATTCTGAGGATGAAATCCTGCATTATCATGATATATTCTAATGCAGATGAACAAGCAATGGATTTGTTATCTGTGATTTAGATAAATTCACACGTAGAACTTTCCTTTATTCCCTTGGGACTGGTATGGTTACATGATTAAGATCCTGCTTTTTGGTTTCATCTTAATCTGTACTATTTTTGTAGATTGTTCTGTTTTCTCAATATGACGTTTATGCAAACATAATTTTCCAAGCTCCATGGGTCATCACTAGTGGGTATGAAACTTTATAACCCTTGTGCTCTTTCAATTTTGAGCTTGAGAAATTAGCACAGCCTGTATGATGCTTATCTATTTTTAGTTGTGCTTCACATGTATATGGTGCCTCTCTCTATTGTAAACAGACTTTAACTGTGTTTATTTGTTTCTCATACAGGAATCTTGATGGAAAGGAAGCTCCAGAATCTTCTCAATCATATAACTCAGCACACAAGTCACAGGATGCCGCTGTTGGCGCTCTTGTCCACATGCTGAGGACTGCAGCCCCTCTGCGCCAAGATCAGAGCTATTCATCTCAATCTTCAAGGTCCGAAGTGAATGGAGAAGTAGGCAATTCCAGTTTCTTTACGTCGAGGAAGACATCTGATGCGCTGGAGGAGCTAAAAACTTACAGAGAAATGAAGGAGAATCTACTATCTCAGAGCCGAGTTCAGTTACTGGATTCAGTAAAGCAAAGCACAGAGTAGATTTGACTTTGGTGCTAGTTTGAGGGCTAGAGATCATCGGCACAGAACGGTGAATTAGGTAATGCTTCTCAGGGGATACAACCATGTACAGAAATGGCAGGAAGTTTTTGCCATGTTAACAATATTATGAGCTGCCAATTTTCATTTCATCAAATTTCATCCTTTTCTTTTATGTTCAATAGAGAGCGAGTTACCGTGTAAGCCCTTTCAGATTTGTACAGAGACGGGGCGCTATTTATATAGACAATGTTCTGTAAGACTCTTAACTATTTCTAGCTTAATATGAGTATTTTGTATAATTATTTATAATTACATGAACATCTGTACGGTGTAGAGGACTGTTGTTGAACCCATTAACCAGGTCTGTAGTTCTCGTTATCGTTTGCATTTACATTTTTTTTGCTGATTATCTTACTCTGTATGGAATTGCTTTTAGTGCTGTTCTCTTTTCATTTTTGTTGTCAATATCATGCACTACCCTATTGTAGCATAATATTTCTTTTTATTTTATGAATTCATCTGAATGTACATGTAGGTATATATGTAGGGTTGGAGTTGTTCGGATTTGTACTGTACTGGAGATTTATACTGACACACCCACACGCACAAATGGAGAGTTCCAAACTGGTTTGATCAAGTCAATCAATTCAGCAATCAAAGCATCATCAAAAGATCAACACCAAAAATCATGGAGGCGAACGCAGATTCTTATCGATGGCATTTAAATCTCAACTCTCTCTCAGGCATATCAACAAACAAACAAACAAACATTGAAAGGAATTACTAAACATTTTGAACTACAAAAGCAAAGGATTCTTTCCGACTCGAGTCACTGCTATATAACCAAACTATGGAAAGCCACCCATCAACACCACCTTCACAGGCCCCAAAAAGCTTCGTATGAGATCTCATGCAACCGTGAGATGTCAGGCACCTCCTCTCCAATCACACATCGACGATGCCATTGACCGTAATGAACTCTGAGCTTCCACACGCACACGAACCGCGCCACAGATTTCAGCGGGAGGTGCTGCAGTTATCTCCTTGATGATCTCATTCCTCTCCCTCCTCCTCCATTAATCTCACCTTTCCTCTCCCTCTTCTTCTTCATCAATCCACAGATTTTTATCCTCCCCATTCAGCTCTGCACCCATCTCCCCATTCGCGCTCTCCAATCCTCCAACAATGGAGAAGAACAACACACATAGCTCGAACCCACCAGTTGACTCAGTGGAGATGATGAAGAAGAGGAAGAAGAAGCTTAGGCCACGTTTATATGATCAAACTCTGGAGCACTAGTCTCTTAGAATCTCTTTACAAAGTCTAAATTCTCATGGCAGCAGTAGCCAACAACAGACACGAAGGAGGAGGAGGGTGGGTCTTCCCTATTTGCTGCTGTAAGTTTGCAATCTGACTAATTTTTAAAAATTCTAGAGACACCTATTTGAGTTATGGACTAGTGTTGAGAACTCAAAAAAGAAATTTGGATTTAATGGAGAGAAGAAGTTGGGTGGCACAAAAGATGAGAGCTTTGATGTAGATGAAGGTCTTTGGGAGTTCAGAGAGGGAATGCTCCTTGGGCTCCCTCTGGAATTCAGAGGGGGGTTACTCCTTGGGTTCAAGGAGCAAAATCAAGGGAGAATTTGATGTTTCATGAAGAAGATGAGCATCAACATGACATTTTGAGTCTTAATGAATCATGATACAATTCAAATGCTAGTCAATTGAATGTTGACGATGAAGAAAAGCTTAAGTTTAACAGAAGTAGTGCCCTTCCATCTAGGCGGAAATGGGCAACGTCAATGGGCGACGGCAAGGATAGGGCGAGGGGAGTAGATGATGAAGTAGACAAAATATATTAAAGGTATTTCACAAAATTTAACAGAAATGCTTAGAATATTCTGACGATGAGGAAATTTTAGAAATATGAAAAGAATTAGAGAGTAATTGAGCAATTATGATATTTTGTGAGATAATTTTAGAAATATGAAAAATTAAGGCGGTAAATATAAGAATAACCCTAAAAAGAAATATTAAATGATCATAAAACTAGAATGTTAGGACAAGTTAAAAGATGAGAGAAAACCGCCTACGATGGTTTGGTCAAGTGCGACGTAGACCTACCGATGTGACACTCTGGCGAGTTGAGTTAAAAAACATAGGTGGAGGTAATACGACAAGATATGGAGTATGGAGGCTAAAGGTCTTAGTGAAGACATATTACTCAATAGGAATGAGCGGAGAAAGTTGATCAATGTGCCCGATTCAGCGTAATTCTCTTTTGGTTCATGTAGCCTACCCCAAATACTTGGGACAAATGGCTTAGTTGTTGTTGTTGTATAAAACTAGAATGTTAGGGAGAAAATCATATCAAATACCTCAATTTTTCTCTCAGAGACATACTAACAAACAACTACAGCCCATTACTCATATCACTTAAAAGGAAAAAGAAAAAAATTCAAGCAGCAGCAGCAGCGTCGTCTTCTTGTTGCAGTGGGTCAGTCGCTGCCACGAAATCATCGATGGTCCCAAGAATATGGCGAACGAAGTCATCACCAGCATTGCGCAGCCGCTCAACATCGCCGGGCCTATGGTACCGGTGGATATCCTCACGAAATGCCATGAGAGCATGCACCTCGACCTTGACTCGATCTCGGAGCACCAGCAACAGCTCACGGGAAATGCTCGGCCTCGTTGCACAGCCTCAAAACATTCAGTGGCTTCTCTTCCAATTATCTGACACATCTCCTCACTCAGTCTCCCCGTCGATGATGTCTCTCTGATCAAGGGGATCCATAGCTTCCACACGCAGTTGAAACGACGAGCCAGAGAATTAACAGGCAGATGCTTCAGTATCTCCTCCGCGACGAAGATGAGTTGGAGGAAGATCGGAAAACAAAATATGTTTATTCCAACTTTTCGCAACTACAAAACTCTCCTTTTTTTTCTCTATTTATAGGCAAGTCACAATACAAATTTAACTCCTATTCGTACTACTTGTTTTATTTAAAAAATAATAAACTTTTATACAAATCCTAATGTAATTATGATGACTTTCAGATTAAATTTTAAAAACTCCTAAACTCTTGGACTAAATTATCGCACATGAAGTGAGGCCACCGAACATGTACTAGTCCCCGACATTGTTGCATGATGCAACTTTTTATGCATGTAGCCTCCCCCAGATTTTGTTCATTTGAGTTGACCTTAAAAAAAACTGGAAATCCCACCATATTTCTTCTAATATGCCAATGAATGAATCTTACAAACAAGTCAAAATAAAAAACTTAATCGTCTACTCTCTCTCAAGTGCATGATGATGAGTCTATGATCGCGTACTTGAGCTCACTGCTCATGTTACAAATTGTTAAAAAAAAAAAACTCTTCTCAAGCCCCCAGATGGGGCTCTAATTCTAATTAGGTAATATTTTATACACTGCGGAAGCTTTTCAATTTATTAATCAAGTTAATTACGCCACGGCCCACGTTTCCAAAAATAAATCAAGCTATAGAGCATTTTTAAAATTTTCCATTACATTAAATTCTAGAGCTGGGAGTTGAGAGATATATTTTTATATTCTAATTGAAATTAAAATGGTAAATTTAAAGTTATAAAAATGGCCTCATATTTGGGATGACATGTTTTCCCCTCTCAACCCCTTACTGACACCAGTAAATAATTAAATAAATAAAAGTGAAAAAAGAAAAAAGAATTGATATAAGAAAATAGACCGAAAAATGTTTGTTATATTACAAATACCAGGCTACATTGTACTACTGTTAGACTAACATGTGAATCCCACCTCTGTCAATTGATAATAGGCCCGCTTATCAGTCTACTAGGAGCATAACAATAGTACATTATTAATAATACAATCAACATATATTTTTCAGAACAGAAAGCAGAGAATAAGAAGTTATAATTAGCTTGCTTTTTGGAGGAAACAAATTGGTATCCTCTCTCTCTCTCTCTCTCTCTCTCTCTCTCTCTCTCTCTCTCAAGTTTTCTTCACTTTTTCTTGAGGATTAAGAAAATTGTTAAATGTGAATAAAGCCTTAAACGTTGAGAACTCCGCAAACGTGATCTCTATTATACAGTTAGAACCTTTGCTTTACATCATATCAACAAGATTGTGATCCCCAAGAGGGAATCTAGATATGATCTCTCTACCAGAAAACTATAGAAAAATTTAAGAAGAAACAAGTGATTACAAGTGCTGGTATTAATTATAACAATGGGATTATAATCTATTATGCAAAACAACGGGAGAAAATTAGGAGTGGAGCTGAGCTAGTCAGTGTAGTATGTGACCATCATTAATCTACAAATATTTTATAATCACCAAATAATTAAAGAAACTTGAGGATTAGACGAATCAGATGCAATACCCACTATCAAAAGAAAGCAATGACTGGACTCCTTACTTTTATGATTCTTTTTTTCTTAAAGAAAAATAGCTTTAAGGTGGCCAAAAAGATTAAAAGAAACCATCATGAGGTAATTTTATTTCTTTTCACCTTGTTAGAGAGATTTGAGAAATAATGTCCCATGTGGAAACTTAAATAAGGCTATAGCCGCTATACTCATTTTTCTAGATGTAATGGATATCACAATATATTTTTGAGATACTAAATCTGGTACGCAAATCACAATTTACAGAACAATGAACAATGATCTTATCAAAATATAATGATGTATACATAAACTTCTAATTCGAGCCAAAGCTCACGCTCTGCATATTTTGGAATTTTCAGACATCATAGTATTACAGAACAAATTTTGTGATTTTCACAACATGCATGTATCTAAATAGATTAGAAACATGATAAATGGATTATTTTGTTGGACTACAAATGAAGTCAAGAAAATAATAATACACGAATTTTTATTGGATGAGGTTCAACATTTCACTCTATTTAGTCGACTACTTGAGTCCAATAAGCGTCATCGGAACATTGAGGTTGGGTTTGTTACGATGTCCAAAAGTTTAACTTAAACTGAGATTAATGAGTACAGTTAGGTTTGAGTTTGTAGGACTCGCGCTACTTGTTTATGATTTTCTTTTTTCTTGCTTAATTCTTATTAAATTTCCGTTCATGGAACTTGACTCCTTAAGCAATTAACCCCTACGTTCAATTAAAGCAAACTTTCGTTATTGAAAGTAATTCAATAAATCATAAGTTCTCCAATTCGGCATTTTGGTGGGATGTTGACATGCCCCAACTTTATTTTCCCTTTCTCAAGAAAGTCAAAAGAAATATAATGCGAGCCAATTCACGAGTAATTTCAAATCAAATTCGTACTGAGGCCACTCGCACTTTTTTCAACAAACAATATTTTTATTTAATATTATGCGCGTGGTGGCCACACGCCACTCCCTCCTTTTTTAAGTGTTTTGCTGACCTCAAACCTCTCAATTCAATCCGAATCTTTCGCGCGTACGCACTAGCTCTCTTTGAGATCACGTCTCAGGTGTGATCTTTTCTGTAACCGCCTCTTCATTAATTTATTCTCCACGCAATTGAAAATTTCAATCCAATCTTGACCATCTTCTGTAAACAGATTAAATTTCTTCCAAAAAAAGAAGTGAAAATTTTTAATTTTCAATATTTAATTTGAAATCCGTTTCCGTTTCTTTAACTAAACACAAACAATGTCGACCATATTTAGAGAAAATCAAAAAGAGCTTGGCAAATTGACAAAAATTCCATTTTTTTTTTTTTTTTTTTTTGGGAATAGTGTCTTGAAATTTGTTTGAGCAATTGAATGAGTGGTCAAAAGAATACTTAAAGCATTTGTCTCATCTTATTAACTCACAGTAATTTTCACGAACAAAGAGAAATCTTTTAATTTCTTTTCCCACCACCTAAATATTTCAAGTTTCAAAAAAACTTAGTAAGCACATTTCAGAGTGAATATCTATAAGGGAGAAGAGTGGCAACTAATAGCATAATAAACCTCAAAAATAAAAACTATACCTCCTTTTTCCCTTTAAATAGAGACAGTGTGGCGTGTGGCTTCCACACTCCCATTTCTCAATATTCGCTGCCGTGTGCTCTCCACGCTCTACGTCTCTCTCTCTAATTATCTTGTTATTAAACAATCATGTCTTCTTCTTCTTCTTCATTGCAATTAGACTCTCACATTCACTCAGCTCCATCTCCCATCACAACAAAAACCATTGATGAGAAACCCTCCATCAAAATCACGATCCATGATCCAAGCCCTCCTCCTCCTCCTCCTCAAGGGACGGTGGACTACAAGGCCCGGGCCCAGTGGCTCCGTGCCGCCGTCCTCGGCGCCAACGACGGCCTCGTCTCCGTCGCCTCCCTCATCATCGGGGTCGGTGCCGTCAACCAGGCGGCCAAGGCAATGCTCCTCTCCGGCCTCGCCGGCCTCGTGGCCGGCGCCTGCAGCATGGCCATCGGGGAGTTCGTCTCCGTCTACACCCAGTACGACATCGAAATGCAAAATTCAGACACCGAGGCGAAGGAGCACAGGCAGCTGCCGAGGCCGTTGCAGGCGGCCGCGGCCTCGGCGCTGGCCTTTGCGGTGGGGGCGCTGCTGCCTCTGATAGCCGGGGGGTTCATCGGGCCCTGGGGTGTGAGGTTTGGGGTGGTGGTTGTCGTGAGCAGCCTGGGGCTGGCCGGGTTCGGGGCGGCCGGGGCGGTGTTGGGCGGGGCCGACATGTGGCGGTCGGCGGTCCGGGTGCTGGTTGGGGGGTGGCTGGCCATGCTGATCACCTACGGCGTGCTCACACTGTTTGGCCTTGTTTTTAAGATGCAGATGTCTTTGGCTTAATCAGTTAGTCAGTCAGTCAGTTAATTAATCAGGGTTTGTTCTTGATACAAGTTTGCTTCTTGTTTTGCAAGAGAACTACAAATTAATGTTGTTGTTGTTGTTGTTTAATATTAAGGAAATGATAGTATTTGGGTTGGTGATACTTGTTACTTCGCTGCAATTTGCATGATGAGTCCGGCTCTATTGATTCAATGATCACTAATTAGAATATTTCTCAACAAGTGCAATATCGATTTAGATCCTTGTTAAAATTTATGAACGGTCCAACTCGATGTCATGACTATGTGTTGCTTTGATATCACAGTTGTGATTTTCTATGCGTGATTGAGTGTAAAACAGTTATGACTGTAATTTTGAGGGGTTTGATTTTAGTTACAAAAAAATTGACTCACAACTATTTATTATTAAGATAATGAATGGTTAAGATTATCAAATTGGACCGTGCTTTAATTTTAGAGAAAATAAATTTGCATTACTTTGTCGATGTACAAAAGAATTTTATATTTTAATTTATAATATAAATATGATTTCTAATCATATAGTCGGTGTCTATTCATATTGTTTTAATTTTAAGTGTGAGATATTATGTTGCCTGGAGAAAATACATGCTTCCAGAGAGATGAGTGAGTCAAGCAAAAAATATTAATTAATAAAAATTAAATGGATAACTAACATTTGATACTAGATATATAAATCTTTAAATGATGGATACTTAGAATTTAATGGAGGAAGACAACAAATCTTAAGTTTGATTTCTCATATAGTTTGCATATTATATTGTTAGAGAAATTGAAATTTTGTTTACCTTTCTCCTCAAGTTAATGGAGCTGATCAAGATAAAGATTTTAGACTTATTAGCCTTTTAAACAGTATTAATTTGTTAAGTTTTTAGGTAAATGATTGTTTTGGCTCATCATTTTATTCGTTCTTCTAAGTTGATTATCAGATTGATTTGACCCGCCCGTGTGGCTCAGTTGGTAGAGCGCAAGGCTCTTAGCCTACAATTTATCTTAAATTCGGACTTAAAATTGTAACAAACATTATTTGAATCTGAATTCAGAATAGACTTGGAAAGGCTGACACCTCTAACTTATTTTGCACGTATCTCTTTCACGTTGGATGTTTTGTTTTGTCAGTTTAGCTTGAAAATACTTGTTATTTTTTTTAAGAATTTGGGTGGGTTCCTCCCCACGCTCTTCTAGTATTGGGAGGTGTGCTTCAAACTCATGACCTTGCCACAATTCACCTACTGTACCAACTTTCCTCCTCTTAGAGAGTGGATTTTTTTCACCTCAAAAAATGATGAAAGCACCCCATAGTTTATTACAAGTTTGTCATTTTTTTTTTTGACAATTTCATCCTTGGTGTAAAGTTCAAAATGCCCTTTCTTCCTCCTTTCTCTCCTTCTCCTCACCCTCCCCAGCCACCCCCGCCACCTCTCTTCCCCCTCCCCCCCTCAGCCTCAGCCTCCGCCTCCGCCCCCTCCCCCCCCCCCACCCCACCCCACCCCACCCACGAACTCCCCCAGGCGGGGGGGGGGGGGGGGGGCTGGGGGAGATTGGGGGGAGGGAGGGGGGAGGCCGGGGGGGGGGGTGGGGGTGGGGGTGGGGGTGGGTGGGAGGGGAGATCACCGACGAGGGGAAGGCCGACAAAGGGGGAGGAGGGGGAGGAAGAAAATGGGGGCTTTTTTTTTTTTCATTTTTTGAATTTTGTTGGGGTGCCTTTAACAAAAATATGGGGTGCCTTAATCATGGAGTGCGAGATTTTTTTTTTTTTGGGTGAAAACATTCGCTTCCGTTCCTCCTATGACATGGGATTTTGTCTATCAAATTGCCAAATAATTTGTTAAGAAAGAATTTTTTTTATTGTTTCTTTTGCTATTATTTCCTTTGGGTCTGCTTGTTTGGCTAAAACAGTGTTGAAAAGTGATTTTTGCTAGTTCTTTGAGCCCTGTAGTGTTTGCCACCTCAAAGATGACTGTTTGACAAGAAAAGAGAAAAACTTTTGAATTTCTCTACAAATGGAGAAAAACTTTTAGAGTTCTGACAAAAAGCTATAAAAAATATTAATATATTCTCTATCGTTTATTTTTAGAGGAAGCTTTATGATTGAAATAAATATTAAAATATGAAATCGTGGCCTCTTTTGTGCTACAAGCAAATAACCAAATAATGAAAAAAGACGGGGTACCATTTTGAATCCCCATCTCTTTTTCCTTGGCTTTTCTTTGGGACTCATGTCTCTTTTTCTTGGTTTGTTCCTAGAAATTCTGACCCTTAGTTACTGATTCTGATTTACCCATTGGCTTTTCAAGCCAAAAAGACCCTTAATTACATATCCTAATCAACTTTGAGTTCTGATAGACAAGAACCAACTCAATAAACATGTTAAAACATGAACGAAAACTATAGTTCAAAATATCGTCATCATCAAGAAACATCTCTGCAAGTCCTCACTGTTTAACCAAATCAACAACAACCATAATCATTCTTAAGCAAAAAACATGCAAAATCAAATCGCCTCTTTGCCAAAGGTAACTATAACTTTTGATGCAATGAGATTCAAGTTGAATTCATCAAATTGAATTTCCCACTTTAACTATTAGGATTTTCTATTATGTACCGCCAAATCTTCTATATTTATAAAATTATGTCGAAAATCCTCATAATTGCTAATTTAATCCCCCCTAATCTTTAAAAACAATCTTTACTACCCCACTGTCAGTTAAAGAGGATCAAAAGGGTATATTCTCTATTTTTCTGTTTTATTTTATTGATTATTTGTTAAAACCCTATATGCCCTTACAACATTCCAATAACTAACGGTCTAAATTTTCCCCTTCTCTCCTTACGCAGCCATCTTCTTTTCTCCTCTCTCCTCTTGAACGCTCATCTCTCTGAAATTTGAACCCATCTCCTCTTCTCCACTTTTCTCTCTTTAAAACCCATCTAGTAAACATTTATATCAATGTTATCACTGCGATGTAAACATTTTTACAACAAATAATAATAATAATAAATTCAAAAATAAATACAACCAAAAAATTGACAAATAAAAATGGAGAATAATTTTTAGCGAAAAGTATTTAGCAAAAAATTCAGATTTTCCATTAATTTCCGACCAAAAAACCAAATATTCAATTTTCTAGAATATTCAACAAATCATTTCTCTCATAACTTTCTCCAAACCAAGAAGTAAACACACCCACTCACTTCATCGCCCAAGATTAACTCAGAAATTCCCAATATTCAGTTTAGATTGGTGAACCAAAAACACTAATCTTCCAGGAGCCATGATCTCTTATCTGGAGTTTTCCCCAAATTTCATTGTTCTGACGAGTTTTAATCTACACCCAAACCAACTCCTATTGCCAAAATGAGTTCCAAAATGATTCCAAAAGCAGCGATTTGTGCCGCAAACCGCAATAGCGGTGGATCTAGGGTTCACTCTGTGTTGAGAGAGAGAGAGAGAGAGAGAGAGAGAGAGAGAGAGAGAGATCAGAGAGTTTTTTGAAAATTAAAGAAAGATAAAGAGCGATTTCACCGCAGACCGCAATAGCGGCAGATCTAAAATTTGCTCAGTGTTAAGAAAGAGAGCGAGTAGAGAATTTTTTTTTTTTTGGAATTAAAAAAGAGAGCAGAGAGAGGCGGGGGTCCATGTTAAAAAATAAGGATAATTTAATAATCTTTCTCTTAAACTTTTTATTTTCTAACAGTAACAGTAGCTTACAGTGGGAGTGGCAAATGTTGTTTTTAAAATTTGAGATGATAAATTAACAATTATGATGATTTAGAGGGTAATTTTTAAACAAACAAGATTGAGGGATACATGTAAGAAAAACCCTTATTTTCAAAATGAGGTTTCTACTGTAACTCTTTCTTACACTTTTCCTTTTCCGTTCGTCTCCTCTCCCCGCCCCCCTTTACTCCTCTCCCTCTCCATCTCCCTACTCCCTCTCTTCTACCCCTCTCTTGACCGCTCGGTTTCACTGCAAGCGATAATTTAGTTATAAAGTGAGCAAAGTGAGATTTCTTCTTAAATTTTATCCTTCTGTCTGTCTAATAAAAAAGAGAGCCAAAGAAAACTGAGAGGCTGATCACCTCTCCCTCTCCACGGCTCGGCTCCACCAGCATAATCTAGTATTAGCTAGCAGAGTCAAAGTCCAGACAAAGGTCGGAGCGGGTGGGGTCGGGATCGGTTGGTTGAAGCAAAACCCGACTCGTACAATCGCCATTTTCGGATTCTGGAGAACCATCGGACAGTCGAACTCCGATCCGATGCTTCTCTACTCTCTCCTCCCCGCTTCCTTCCTAAAACCCTAATCTTCCACTGCCTCCCGCTTCAATCCCCAAAACCCGAATCCTAACCCTAAAATTTGAGAGCGGCAGCATCACCAAATCACGAGGTTCCATCTAATTTCCAGAATTTGGGTCCTTTGAGGGGAGTGGGGTCATTCTCTCCCCTCCCAGACCCGTCTCCTAACCCGAAGCAGGAAACTCTTGGCTACTCCGGCGACCGGAGTCGTTCTCCAGTGAAATACAAGGTATTTTTTATTTGGTCCATTTATTATTTTTTTCTCTACATTGAACTGTCCTTTTACTCCTTTTATAGTTAAATATTTGAATTTTTTTTCTTTTTCAGTGGAGATAGTGTAAATTATTGGGAGAAGTCAGTTCTGGGAATGGGCGCTCTCACATCCTTAACGAAGTGGATTCCGGAGGATGATCTGTCACTGAAGAATGCCGTTGAGGTAATTATTTCTGATGTTTTCTTTTATGCTTTTGATTTTTTGAATAAATCGTAATTTTTTGCCCTATTGCTCAGAGAATGTAATATGACGTTGGCTTATCTTCGATGGGTTCATCCGGAACTATTAGGATGAATATTAATATTGTCTTGAGTTCTGCATGTTTGAAATTTATTGGCATGGTACTTTCTTTTTTTAATTGAACCATCCACCCTCAGTTTGTCATAAAAACAGCATTAACTAGATTACTATTCAGCCCATATATCCACTATGATTTGTAGCCTGCTTGTGGATGTAAATGAAAAGAACTTATACACTGCACAAACTGTAATGCTGAAAATGTAAACAGAACATTATGCTTTTAACAGCTGGAATAATGTTAATTCATTCTTCTTTATTCATGCTTTTGCTTAGGGTGCATATATGGAAACCAGAACGTTTTGCATATATTGCGCCGAGCTTTTATGTTGCACAACATCACCTTTTGTTCTCTTAAGAATTTGTTCTGTATGCAGGGGCTCCTAGAAAATACAATAGCCTTGCAATCGTTTATGAATTATGGTTTTTAACTGTACATGATTACATGAATTAGTTCTTGTCTACATGACTCTAATGTGAATTTAACATTTGGCTGGTTTTTAATACTCATCATTGTTGGAAATGGAACCGTATTCTAAAAGCGCGTACAACAAGAACAACAACCAAGCATTTATTCCAAATATTTCGGTTGGCCACATGAATATTATTTTCCTCGTTTTATCCTCAATTAAAGCTGTCTTAGAACTTCTTATGGATGTACTTATTTCTTTTCTTATCTTTTAACATATTGCTACCGTTCTTCTCAGGCATTTTCAACTAGCTGATCTTTTCTGAACATGTTTCTTAATTACCATAATATTCTTAATTACCATAATATTTTGACTCATAAAGCGTGACTACTTGTATTACCATCATAACAAATTTTCCCTTCAATTTTATTGGTGTTTTACGATCATATGATCAAGTGCCAATTTATGAGGGGGTTGGCAGGGGCTATGGCCCCCTTAAATTGAAACAAAATTTAATGAATAACTAATTCCTAATTAAGCGTATAAGTATTGATCCTAATATTGTCCTTCTAAAATTGGAAACAAACTTTAATTTCTCCATTAAAATTCAAATCTTTAATAATTTTCTTCTATAATATCCACCCACTTAATATTCCTAATAAATTGCTTCCTAAAATGATGTTTTCCTTTTATTATCTCATACAAGTTTACATGAAGCATATATTATGAATTAAGCATATCTTGTTTAAGATAAAAATAAGTCTATGTTGTTTTTATATAGTTAGCGCATGTATTTCATTGGCCTCTCCAATGAATTAGTTCTGGTCCACCCCTGCATATGATACACAAGGAACACTTCTCTATTTTATTCGGCTCACTGCAATCCCATGAAGAACATCCTCCAAAGTTTCACCATTATGAAGAATGCTACTATAAGTAAAGAAATGGTCATGTAGGTAATTCTTGTCGACAAATCTGAACTACACCCATACTTTTTTTTAATTAGTTTGCTAAAGTTAAACTTCACATTGTGTTTCCATTGTCCTGATCCTAAATCCTGTAGATTCTAAACTGATCTTCACCTTTATACTTAGAAATTGTCCCTTCTCTAATCTCATAAACAAATACTATAATACACACTGTTCTAAAAATCGGATTAATCGGCCGATTAATCGGCAGATTAATCCTATTCGGTGACAGCCCGCTTAATATTACATTAATCGCTTTGATTATGCGCTCGGGCGATTAATCGGGTCCAAAACGATTAATCCTCAATTAATCCCCGATTAATGCCCGATTAATCCGATTAATCTCCGATTAAACATTTAGGTATTTCATATGTTTTTATTTAAAAACTTCACTTTGTGTGCGTTGGATCGCTAAGTAATTTATGTTGTAATGTTGATGATTTGATAATGATCTTTTATTAAATAGTAGATGAATTGTTATTTATTAAATAGTAGATGAATTATGATATTTTATTATTGTATATTTTGCATAAAGTGATACTTATGTTTTTTTATTTTTGATTACTTTTCAAATTAACTTATTTAGCAATTTTTCTCCATCATTCTTTAAAGTTCATTATTTTGATTGATAAATTGACTAATTTTTTTATTTATCTTATTTTGCAAGTAAGTTCTCTAATTTATATTTATGCTGCAAAATGCCAAAATTTGAAATCTTAGATTACTAATGTGAAGATGTAAGTTCTTTTACTTCTTTTTTACTATTTATTTATATTGTCTTGTTCATCATATCATGGTTTATAACTTCATATTTAGATATTATCTTGTATAATATTTAGGTATTTTCAACAATTAACTGTATATATTCATATGTAGTTGTGTATAAATATAATTAAATATATTGAAATTTTCAAAAACGATTAATCCCTGATTAATCTCCGATTAATCCGATTAATCATTATTCAGTGTTGGACCGCACGAATAATGAAACCGATTTTTAGAACACTGATAATACAATATCATTAGCAAATAGTATGCACCATGCAACTTCATCTTGAATATCCATAATAAATTAATCATTGCTGCAAAGAGGTAAGGACTCGATCCTATTCCTTGGTGTTAGCATATGGTGATACAGAGTTCCCTCTAGTTGTTCTCATGCTCGTTCCTGTTCCATCATAAATATGCTTCACCACTTCAATATGGATCTCATGACTTTAGGAAACTTGTATCATTTCTAAAATTTGTCACATTATCTCCTTAGAGACTTATCACTAGATTTTTCTAAATTAATGAACAACATATGTTGTCTCCTTTTGTTCCTATTATTGTTTTAAATATCGGATACCGGTATTTTATCCAAAACGATACGATAAGTGCAAAAAATTTACCGGATATCGTGTTGGACCGATATGGGACGATATATCGCCTCGTGGCCGATATATCAGCCTACATCCGAGATGAAATATTTGATATATCGGCCGATATAGTTACTTATTTGGATAATTATTATTATTTTTTACTTGAGAGATCGTTTTATTTTATTTTATGTTCATTGTGTTATTTCAATGATGTTTTTATATGATATTTGGATAATAACTTATTTCTTTTAATAATATCTTATATGTATTGACTATTGATATATCAACCGGTATTTAGTACCATATCGTGATATATCACCCGGTATTCGATATCCGGTATATAATTTTGCCGACCGTATATCGCCGATATCCGATATTTAAAACACTAGTTCCTATATCTTTCCATCAATCATCTCAAGAAGTATGTAACTTCTGTGGTTTCTTGGTTGTGTCGATTTATATGGCTTGCATTCAAACAATAAGGGGAATACAGGATTACCTGCACATGGCATTACCATGGCATGACATCTGAGTTATGATTGGCTACCTAAAACTAAATCTTCATTAGAAGTCAAATCCTAACCTAATAAGGAGAGCATCGATGTGCGGTCAAAGATCAATGCAGCAAGGTCAAAAATCAAGTACAAACTTGACCAAGGTATCATTCATACTCGGAATTGGATTTAGACTGAAAGAAAGAAGGCACCGGTCACTGCTCCTGCATGATATCAAGTTTAATTACACTACTAGGATGGAAATTTGAATATGCATGTGAAAAAGAAACTCTATCATGACAATAATGGTTCACATTCAAGGGCTATACAGGAAATTATAATAGGAATAAGATTCCTATTATAATTCAATCTAGTAGGAGGAAATGCCTTCAAATACCCTTCTATGAGAGCATTGGATACATACTCAAACCGATCTCAAAGCCAAAGCAAATGAACGAGAGGATTTTTACTCTTGTGAGAGACTACCAAGAGAAGAATTTGTACTTGTGTAATCCCTTTCTTTAAGTTAATCATTTTTCCTGCACTCTCCCTATGGAAGGGGACAATTTGCCAAACCATACAAATCTTCTTGTGGTTGTGATTGTTTGTTTCTTTATTCGTTATCAAGCAAGCTCGTTACTCTGAGTAGGCTCCAATAGGTTGGCCTCCTTGGCATAAAGTTAAATTGAGTTCTAGATATACAATTGATTCTTTCCTAATTTTTTCTTGATTACTCGTGGCTTATAAGTTTGGTTCTTTGATAGTTTGTACAACTCTTTATACATCCTTTATTCTTATAGATGGATAGCGAAGGAAGAATGCACACGATGCAAAGAATTTCCTAGTGCCCTCTGACAATGAAAAGCAAAGAAGAGGATGCTTAGTTTATAGAGTTATCCATTATAGTTATGTAGAAATTGAAAATGAATTGAGTTTTATGAAAACCTTATTTGGTTGCTTTTGTTTTAGTTTGAAAATTTTGCTCCAAAAATCTGACAAATAGAAAGATTAGTTTTACAAAAAAAATGTATCTCCTTTTTTAATAAATATTGAAACTAGGTTTTATCAAAATCTTGTCATCTAAAAACCTCAGGCAGCAAAACACACGAAGGAATATGTAATTACATTATCATCTTTAGTAAATTAAAGATAGAAAGAAAGGTGAGCAGAGATTATGAGTAATAGTGGAGGGATGAGATGATTTTTGAAACTCCCTAGCATAAAAGCAATATGATAAAGAAAGATAATGGAAGGAACACTAACAAATAAAATATTATATGATAATAGGAGGGGGTCCTAACTAACTAGGCTTGTTATCTGGTCACCCTAGGAGCTAGGAAGCATCAACATGGTGCATACATGGGATTGAATATGAGGAACACAGCTATTGTGGCATGATGGCATGATTATATTGGCGTACACAACTACATATAGTTTACATAAGAAAACTGGAACCATAGTGACTTGACATGTTTCAAGAAATAAGAGGAAAAATAGAGCATCTTCATAATTTAAATTCATAGTTTCTTATCAACTAACTAACAAACATAAAGTTCTAAGTTTAATCAAATATCTCATCTACAAGTCTGTAATGTCCTTCACCTGTTTGCAAGGTGCTTAGGTTCTGCTAAAATATTGACCAACTTTTGTCCATGCGTCTTCTTTTATATCTATTTAAGCAACACATGACTCTAGGATGTCTGACAATAATCATTTAGATTTTTCTTAGAGCGAAAGTCTTTGACACATACTTCAATTTTAAAACAATTCCAGGGCTCCTAGGTGTTCGATGCGTGAGGCAAGTCTCGTGCAACTTTTGGTGTCCAACACGCACTAAACATGGAGAAAGGATTCACTTTGAAGCATCCATGCTTCCTAGCATAGGAGATGGGCAGGGGTGGAACCAAAAGTTTTCATCTAGAGTGGGTACATATCAACTCATAATGTTTAAAGCGTCATTAATTTTTTTCATAGGAAAATCGTAAAACGCTATGATAACTAAGTAGAAAAATATATTTAAAACATACGTGTAATCCACATAGTTTTTAATTGAGAAATGCCGTCAATGAAGTTTAATTTAACAATGATTTTTTAGAAAATTCACAAGCAGTAACTAAAAAAAAAGGCTTCTGTTTCCTAATTCATTTTGTTTCACAAAGTACTGGTTCTATATTTTACTTTCTAATTTATAAATTTGAATATCATTAAATAAATATTCTTTAGATGGTAGATCCATTACAAAAATTTTGAAACAAAATTTACGTGCAAACCACAATGTAGTTTGTCATCCACCTTGTAAAAGGAGATTTTATTTTATTTTATTTTAAACAAAGTGACATTCTATTCTAAGAAAAAGACAAAAAGAAGAAAAAAGGCATTCACTAAATATGAGGAGTTGTAGTAATAATTCTCTCTCCCTTTGAATGATAATTGTGAGATGGATGTTCCAGCGAAGTTGCTTGGGTTAGCCCTTTTATTTTATTGGGAGCCATTCAGAAACCCTTGATTAATCTTTCTTTTAGATGCTTTTCGTGCATGGTTATGTGTTCACATATAAGGAAGAAAAAAGGTTTCCCGAACATATTAGTTAGTTAGGCTTCGTCTTCTGAGCAATTATTCTTCTTACTTTGATTTGTTCCATGCTGGTTGTATTTGGTTGATCATGACATCTCAATTGGTATCACATACCAGACTTGATTCCTAGGCATCAACTTCCTAGAAACATTGATTACCATTTATTGTACAAACTACAATCTAAACATCCCTGAGAGAAAACAATGTGTTTGGCACGCTTAAAAGATACCCAAGAATGTGACTCTAAGAACACATTCACTAATAATAACCCTATTGAGGTGTGAAGCAATAACAACCACATCGAGAGGGGGAGGTGGTGGCGGGACCGAGTATGATAGCGGGAAGAGGCGACATCAACAGGCCCATGGCGTCCATGGCAATAGCTGTTAGGAGGAGCACGAAAGTGTGTGACAATATCTATTAGAAGTGGCTTGTGGAGAGGACAAAGATGGCATTGGCGATGGCATCAACATTGCATGATCATCGACTTTGAGAGTGTTGACGGTAATGCGGTGCCATTGGTGACAACAAGGAGAAGAAGAAGAAAAGATGAGGAGGAAGAGCTATGAAGTATGGACACTTCAAAGTGAGTATTGAACACTTGCAACACACTTGCCGACACGTGTTGGACACTTCAGACTCATCTCAGATTTTAAAATACCACAAAATTATTATGTGCACGCCATGTCGGCTTTAAATAAAATCTAAAAAGATTACGTGTTGGACACTAAGAGTCACATGTCGCTTAATCAAATTTGAAAAAGAAGGCCTCTTAGATTTAAGTGGATCCTAGAATTTAAACATCACGAACTGGGTGATGGTGTCAATTAGATTATTTTCTTTTTATTCTTTGTTTTGGTTTTATTACTTTATTAGATCATGTGGATGTAAACCATTTATATTTTATTTTGTTTTGTATTTTACTTTTGATGTAACACATCCATTCACTACGAGTTTTAGTGTGTACTATGTATAGATACACACATACCAGTAGTCATATCACCATTTCCTCCTATCCTATATTTTACAGATTTTCCATGTTGTCGTGTCCGTGCGTGTGTCCATGCTCATGGAGAGCAAGGACTAAGGACTTTTTGAAAGATAAGATTTTTTTTTGATAAGATTTTCACTAGGAATGCAACATACCCACCTCATGGATAGAATCACATTCCTGCAAAATAAGGGAACTCGACGCGAACAAGAATCCAATTTTTCTCGCAATGTTGAGTTATGCTTATGCCAAATACGAGAAGCTGAATGAGAATCCAAGATTCCCATATGCAACCTTTATTTGATCGGGATCAGTAAGTATTATACAATTAACATGAGCGAGCAATGTTCTAAATGTCGGATGTTGGCCTAATGGCGGAAGGCAAAATATAATGTCACATTGCGGATATCGGAAGAATTTCGGAGACATTTGCTCAATTTCGGTGTTAATTTTGGAGGTCATATATATCATAGTATATCTTTGTTAAGTTATTAATATTTTGGATTACTGGGTTATTGGGTGGTTACCCATCTTTACCCATATACCCTCATTGTTCTCTATATATATCTTGTAACTCTCTTTCATCAATACAATCTATTATTCTGGGTTTCTATTTCTCTATATGGTATCAGAGCAAAGGCAACCCAAACCCTAAAATTCACCATCTTCCTCTCAAAATTCCCTTCTTTTTTTCAATACCTCCCTACTAGTGCCGCCCCATCTTCCTCAAGTCTCCATCAAGCACCACCCCTCCTTCAAGTGCCGCGCCATCATCAAAACCCTAAAAAGGGTTGCCGCCCCACCTCAAACACATGATCTAAGTGCCGCCAGCTCTGTTTCTTTACTGTCCAGGTGCCGCCACCTCTTACTAGTGCCGCCGGCTCTATTTCTTTGCTGTCCAAGTGCCGCAACCTCTGTCCAAGCAAAGCGCCATCACCGCCCATGCCCTTTCAAGTGCTGCCACCTCCCAAAGGTTCAAGAAGGTATCGTCACCCCTTTATCCTATAGAAAGGTGCCTCGACTACTCTAAAAATCAGTTTTTACTTCAAATCTGATCTTCTTGAGGCTTTAAAAGACTTCTTTGGTGAGATCTGCTGTGTCCACTGTTTAAAAATCAGATTTTTACATCTGATTTGATTCTTTTAAGGCTATCTATGCTACTATCTGGTATCTAAGTTACTTGTTTTTCTTCATTAGTGACTGTTTACTGCTACTACTGTGTATCTTTCTGGTGATTTCTCTGACCGGATATTATGTCTGAGACTAAGAGTTCATCTTCTACTATGACCTCTTCTTCAATGCCTGAAATTTCTATCCCCAAGACAATATTGGGAAGTGCAGTGAAGTTGAATGGCTCCAACTACCTGTTATGAGCCCAGGCGTTCCGCATATTCATTAGCGCTTAGAACAAATTGGCTCACCTCTTACAACCTCATTTGCTGATACGGATCCCATGTATGTGATTTGGCTCACTGGAGATTATTCTGTGATGATATGACTTCTTAACAGTCTGGAGGAAAAGATTAGTGGTAGTGTCATGTTCCTGCCTATTGCTAAAGACGTGTAGGATACACTGAAGGTCATGTATGAAAATAAGAAGAATCTCTCGAGGGTGTTCGAGATCTATGAGCTCCTGTTTGAGCTCAAATAGGAAGACAGATCTGTGCATGAGTTCTATGGTGAAGTCAAAGGTCTAATCGATGAGTTAGAGATGCATCAGCCGTCTGGTACTGATGTGGCGACTCTGAGGGGGTATCATCAGGATCTTGCAGTGTTAAGTTTCTATCTGGCTTGAGTCCCACTTTACGATCTCAGGTGCGAGGTCAGATTTTATGGGAGGAGATAGTATTCCCACGTTGACTGTCACTTTCTCGAGAGTTATACGAGTATCTACTGGGGGCTGATGTTTCCTCTGCACCTTTCATTTAGCAGTCTGCTATAGTTTCTGGTCGTGGCCGCGATTTTAGAGGACGACGACGTGAATTTATTGGAGGTGGACGTGGCTCGTATGGAGGCAGACAGAATGCCTCTGGGAAAGGCCCTCGGCAATGCAGGTACTATGGACACAGTAATCACATCTCCGAGAAGTGCTGGGAGAAATTTGGTCGACCTGAGTGGGCACAACTATTTGAGTCTGACTCTTCTGCTCCGCATCGTACTCAGGACTATTCATTCACTTTCTTCACTATTCTTGGATCTTCCACAGTTGTACTGACACAGGAGGAGTATGATCGACTTCGACAACTAGAGTTCTCTCAGATCAATTTTTCAGCAACTCATGCATCTGCTTCAGGTATGCACACCTACACTGCCTCTCCTCAAAAGACCTAGATATTTGACTCTGGAGCCTCATCCCACATGGCGGTATTACACAAAAGTTTGTTTCCTTAAATATTTTCACTGCCCACCCCTCAGTTAAAATTGCTGATGGTACTCATTCACCTGTACTAGGTAATGGGGTAGTTCAAGCTACTCCATCTTTTACCCTTACTGATGTTCTTTATGTTCCATGTTTTGCTATTAGTCTCTTGTCTATCAGTCAGCTTACTAAACAAAATAATTACAAAATAATGTTTTTTCCTTCTCATTGTGTGTTTCAGGACCTGTCGACTGGGAAGGGGATTGGTTCGGGGCACGAGCGAGGAGGCATATACTATTTGGACGATCAAGTGACCCCTACGGGCTTGGTTACAGGTCAGCCTGATTTGGTTTTACTGTGGTACTGGCGCTTGGGTCATCCTTCGTTACAAAAGATTCGGCCTATTATTCCTGTTGAGTCTTCTATCTCTTTTTAGGTTGTGAGCCTTGTGAGTTAGGTAAGCATTGTCGTGCTATCTTTCCGAGTTGAGTCAATAGTCGTAGTAGTTCTCCTTTTGAGTTGGTCCATTCTGATATTTGGGGTCCTAGTCGTATGCCCACTATTAAGGGTTTTAGATATTTTTTGCTCTTTATTGATGATTTCTCTCGCATGACGTGATTGTATCTCCTAAACGAGAGGTCAGAAGTGTCCAATGCAATTGAGTCTTTCTTTAATGAAATAAAAAATCAGTTATCTACTTCTATTCATGTGCTTTGTACGGACAATGTCTTGGAGTATGTAAAGAAGGATGTATCTATTTTTTGTCCCAAAAATGATATTATTCATCAGACCTCTTGTTCTCATACATCCCAACAAAATAGAGTTACCGAAAGAAAATATAGACATTCTGGATGTTGCTAGAACCATAATGATATATATTAGTGTTTTGAAATATTTATGGTCTGATGCTGTGTTAAGTGCTTGCTATCTAATCTATAGGATGCCTTCTTCTGTTTTCAATAAAAGATCTCCGTTTTCTTCTCTCTATGCTAACAAAAACCCCTTCTCCATGACTCTTTGTGTTTTGGATGTACTTGTTTTGTTCAAGACTTGTCTCTTGGGCTAGATACGTTATCTCCTAAATGGCTAAATCTATAAAGTGTGTATTTGTTGGGTATTCTAGAACTCAAAAAGGATACCGATGCTATAATCCCTCCACCAAGAAATATTTAGTGTCGCTGATGTTACATTCTTTGAGTCAGTTCCATATTTCTCTACACAGGTTTCTCTCACGGCATTTGAGACGTTCCTTCTTCACTGTATTTGTCATTACCTACACCTGCCTCTAGTGTTTCTTTGCCAGTACCGCCAGCAGATACTACATATGCACCTGCATCAATGGCAGTACGGGATTTCAGATATGTCTACACTTATCGCTCAAAGGTTCCTGCCCCCGAACCTATTCTGATTATTCCTTCTCCGGTAGACGGTCCTACCCCTCCACCATTAGCTACTCCCTCTGGTCTGGATGTTCTTATTGCCCTTCGAAAAGGTAAACAGTCTTGCACTGATCACCCTATTTCTAATTTCGTCTCTTATGATAACCTAAATTCTATTTTTCACCAGTTTGCTCTCTTTGTCTTCTGAGTATATACCCAGGTCTTATACAGAGGTTTTATTGGTAACCTGCCTGGAAACAGGGTATGGATGAGGAGAAGAAAGTTCTTGCTTTTAGCGAAACTAGGGAGTTGGTTTCAGCGCCAACGAATGCGGTGATTGTTAGTTGTCGCTGGGTATTTACTCTAAAGTACCGTCCAGATGGTTCTGTGGATATATATAAGGCTAGACTCGTGGCCAAAGGGTATACCCAGACATATGGCATCGACTATTTTGAGACGTTATCGCCAGTTGCCAGGATGAACTCTATCAGGATTCTGTTCTCTATTGCTGTCAACTTGTCATAGCCATTGTTCCAGCTGAATGTCAAGAATGCCTTCTTATATGGGGATCTTTAAGAGGAAGTGTATATAAAGCAACTTCTAGGTTATGTTGCTAAGGGGAGACTAAAGTTTGTCGTATAAAGAGTGATATATATGGACTCAAACAGAGTTGAAGGGTGTAGTTTGAGAAGTTCAGTCTTACCATTTCTGGTATTGGTTTCCGCCGATGTCATTCAGATGATTCTATCTTCGTTTGGCGCACAAGATCTGGTATTGTAGTTCTGGTTGTCAATGTTGATGACATTCTGCTGATTGGGAGTGACTCGGCTGGGATAGTAGAGACTAAGATGTATCTCAAGCGTCATTTTGTGAACAAGGACATGAGACGTTCGAAATACTTTCTGGAAAATGAAGTTGCACATCAGAAATACAATGTACTTCTTTCTCAGCGAAAGTATGCTCGGACCTTCTGGAGGAAACAAGTTTTTTGGAATGTAAGCCTGCTAATTCACCAATGAAAGCCAATGTGAATTTATGGTTTGATGACAATCATACACTTGATGATCCAGGAAGATATAGGAGATTGATTGGGAAACTAATAAATCTTACAGTGACTAGGCCAGATATAACTTTTGCTGTAGGAGTTCGAGTAGATACATGCATCAGCTTAGAGAAGCCCATTGGCTAGCTGAGATGAGGATTCTAGTTTATATCAAGAGTTGTCCAGGAAAAGGGTTGGTGTATAGGAAACATGAACATGTACGCATCTCTGGATACTCTGATTCAGGGTATGCTGGTGATCGAGGGGATATGAAATCTACTACTGGCTATTGCAGTTTTTTTGGAAGAAATCTGGTGACCTGGAGAAGCAAGAAATAAGATGTTATGTCTCGCTTAAGTGCTGAAGCTGAGTATAGAGTTATGGCTCATACAGCATGCGAGATGAGATGGTTACAAAATTTACTAATGAAGCTTGGTTTCAGACAACTTGGATCCATGTCTATGCATTGTGATAATCAGTCTGCCATCTATATTGCTCAGAACCCAGTGTTTCATGAAAGGACCAAACCCATTGAGGTTGATTGTCATTTTGTCAGAGATGCTTGGATCAAGAAGATGATTATTTTTCAATTCACACCATCCTTGAAGCAGTTAGCTGATTTACTTACTAAAGTCGCCTCACCTCAAGTGTTTTCTAATCTTTGTAACAAGCTGGGCATGTTGGATGTCTATGCTCCAGCTTGAGAGGGAGTGTTAAGTTATTAATATTTTAGGTTATTAGGTTATTGGGTGGTTACCCATCTTTATCTTTACCCATATACCCTTCTTGTTCTATATATATATATATATCTTGTAACTCTCTTTCATCAATACAATCTATTATTCTAGGGTTTCTATTTCTCTACAGTCTTAAATGTCATAAATGTCCTAAAGCATCACATATATGATATATCAAAGTAATATATATTTAAACCATCTTGTTTAGGGTATACTTGCCTCGATGACTTGCATTAAAACTACGACTATGAATATATGAATCATGATCACTAACTGAACTCCAAGTTGTAGCCAATTGAATATCAAGTTATCAACCTACAAAATATGAATATATAATCAATATTCAAGTCAATATATAGAAAAGATTAGAACCATCTAAATAAACAATAAGAAACAATACTTTCAACAAAAATAGATAATAGAAAGAAATAAGTCAAAGAAAGATCGAACATAATTCAATAGTTTAAAGTTCAAACAATACAAAGTATTAATCCAAATATAGTTCTCAAACACATTTCAAAATCAAGTTCAAAACCAATTAATTCATGATGCGAATCATGTGAAATCTCCTTCTAAATCTTACAGTTAAACATAGCCTAAGCTAGATCTAATAATGCAAATAGAAATAATTTTGTCTATATAATCTCAGTCTCTCTCTAATTTTATCCATTTTGTCCATATAATTTCAATCTCTCTGCCTAACCTAAAAGAATCTCTGTCTCTGCTCTCTCCTCCCTCTCGATCTCTCTCTGCTTTATCCCCTTCTGATCTCTCTCCGCTCCCTCTCCCTCGGGAAAGAGCGCAGGGAGAGATTAGGAGAGAGGAAGCAGACAGAGATCGGGGGGGGGGGGGAGATCGAGAGAGATCACGAAAGAGAACAAAGAGAGATCGCACGGACAGATAAAGAGAGAGATCGAGCTTACTTTAGTCCTTGGCGATGATGACGTCCGACATTTTGGAACCACAAAATCGGCCGAAATTTAGAAATTCGTCGAATTTTTTGCGACATTAACCCCATTTCAAAATGGGGTAGCCCTTTCGTGTCGGCCACATGCATTTCCTGAGTTCTTGGTTGAGATTTCGAAATGTCAGCCGACATTTAAAACATTGAATATGAGAAGAGAAACCTCGTGAACATGCGTTGTTGTTATGAGGTGGTGTGCCTCTGATTCTTTTTTCTCCTAGGAGATTAATAGGTTCCCACCTGTGCATGCAACATACCACTTGCACAGAACTCAACGTACCAGGGAGGAGTAAGGGCTTTTCTGGAAAACACGGTGATGTGAAACATGTCCGTGTGAGAGGAAATCAGTGAAAATAACTAAAATACCGACAAGATACGATTGTTGGGTAGGAAAGGACTAAACTAATAATGCTAGCGGATGGGTTTTAACAAAGCAACATGTGTAGACTAATTAATTTCAATGAAGAACAGACCAACAATATTACTTATGTTATGCAGGCAAAAATTCTAGCAATATTTAGATTAATGAATTACGGATGGGTAGCAGATACATACAATTTCACTTATTTGTGAACAACAATAAATTGATAAAAATCTCAGAGAATTATTATCAAGACTCGCAAATAAATGACAGTGTTCAGAAAAATGTACCTGCTGAGGATCACGTTGACCTCAGTGTCCTCCTTGTCTGTTGGATGCGTAGAGTTATCTTCCACGACAGGGGACTCTTTTTGTTTTTTTGGTGGGGGAGGGGTGGGGAGAGGGGGGAGTGGTTTGGGTAATTATGTGTGTGCGGTGGGTGGGTTTTTTTTTTTTGGGAGGGGGGTCTTAGAATAATTTCCATACGTCTTCACTTGCTTCTGTTACATACATGTCCGTCTCATATTAGAACACTTCAATTTAGATTCATACTAAAGATCTTAGTATGCTTCACCAAAGCGTTTGTTCTTGGAAACTATAGAGCATTTTGCTGCTTTTAGGCATTTATGAAGATTATTTAATTTTGGTGAGCCAGATGTTTCAAAATTTTAATGCTACATTTAATCTTAAGAAACAAACCATACATAATAATAGGGGACAATGATTGGATGCATCTTGTAGGCTGCAGCCTCATGGATGCTATATTGAATCCTGATGCATTGCTGAACATTTTGATAGGAGCTGGTTAGTTGCATTAGTTTGTTTGACTTGGTGCCAAAGATAGCACAGGATCCTTGATCGAAGATAGCACAGGATCCTTGATCTTCTATCAGGTCTAGAAATATCAAATGGATAATACATAATACAGACTTTGGTTGTTGTTGTCATTGACTTCATTTGTCTAATAGCTTCATTCATTACTAATCCATCAAGAACAGGCTAGGGTTCTCGAGTTAAAAACCACTTGTCTGATGTTTGTTATGGTTTCATTCTTACTTTCTGGATTTTGTTCCAGGCAGAGATCTGTTTAAGATATACACTATAGGGTTTAACTTGTAGTTCAAGGTTGAAATCAGTTTACATGAATGGAGATGAGTAATCCTGTGAAGCTGTAACTGTTTTTTTTGCTTCTTAATCTTTCTATGGAAGCTGTTTATATTTGGGTTTTTACCAATAATGGTTGATTCTAAATTGAATCTTTTTTCTCTTTATTTTAATTTTTTAATTTTTTTGGGAGGAGAGGCAGGAGTTTGGTGTGTGGGGATTTGAAACCAGACTCCTGCACAGGAGGCTTTGCAATGATACATCATTTGTAGTTAAATATTTTAGTTTCTTGGTCCATTTTCTTGTTTGCATGCTTGACAACAACTTTCTGTCTCTCTGAATATTTAGTTCTGGTGTAAAGTGTAGGTTTAACTAGTTTAACCTGCTGCCTCAGTTTGAGACAGTTGTAATTTGACTCTTTAGGGAAAGTATGCAGTTGATTCTCAGACCATCTAGTTTTTTGTTGACCATTTATTCAGTTTGCTAGACTGCCACCTATTAATCATTATGGTATGTTACTCTTAAGTTGTGATAGCCTCATGTTTTATGCATGGTTTCATGCATGGACTACTTCTGTCATCATTCTGCTAATCTGCTACCTGTTATTATTTATCAGCATTAGTAGTTTCAGACTAAGATTGATGGGGTGAGGGGTGTGTTTTATGTTAATATTTTCACTCGTTCTCTGGAGGAGGCACATCTGTGCCAGACATATTCTTGCCTTCCCTAAAGAAAGGAAGTGGTGGCACCTTCCAGTTCATGTTAGTTATATTTTTATCAGAGCTTATCATTGAAGCACTTTTCGAATTATATGTCTTTATAACTTACCATCAGGAGCTTAACCCAATTTGGGGCAGTGGAATAGGAATCTTGGTTACAATTTGTTCTCGACATTTGGTCCAAACTTTTATAGATGGAACTAAAATCTTATCATGAAAGTTCTATTAGCAGATGAAGACACTGACATTAGCAGGAGGTAGTGACTGAGCTGTAATAGCTTATTTTATTCACTTTACTGAATTATATTTTTTGGACGCTTTTTTCTTTACATATTTTCCACATTTATCTGTTTTAGGTTTGGTATCTTTTCCCCATTTTAATTGAAGTGTTAGCTGCATTGATATGTATTAAAAGCACTCCTTTGTGCTTTTATGTTTGACAGGCAGGTGCTTCTTTGGAGTCATTGGCTAAAGGTGCAGTTCAGTTTTCACGTCGATTTACTATTCCTGAACTGCGAGACCGGTGGCACTCTCTCCTGTATGACTTGGATACCTCAACAGAGGCATCTGCTCGGATTGTCGAGATTGAGATTGAACTTGCTGCATCAAATCTTCCAAAAGCCAGCGGAGCCTGCAATCCTAATTCTAAAGTAAAGGAGTCGTCATCTGGGAAAAGGAAAGTAGATAGTGTCCGGAGCCATTACTATGCTATGCGAAAGAGAATTCGTAGTGAACCATGTGCCACTGACCTAAGTTTTCTTGAGCCATCTGCTTTGCTCGCTGCTACTGGATGTGATAGTGGTCCTGGGGATCTGTTAATACCGCATATCAAGCCTCCAGCTGATAACTTTGGTCTTGAAATACCTTTCTCAGGTGATTATACGCATCCAGAAACAGGCTATGATGGTGGGCAACATGCTTTTTCTAAACTGATGAGAGTTGATTCTGCTGCTGATAATGGTAATGTTCCTCATCAGCCATATTATGCCGGGCATATGGGCTCAGTTGAAGATGAAATTCCAGATGGAACATCACCTGAGGGTTGTTTGTTTGCATATTCAGGAAATATTTCTTCTGCGCCATGTGATGATTCAGAATGTAACAACGAAAACCAGTCTTTTGAACATAACTTTCAACAGAGAGATTTTCCTCACATCCTAGGAGAAAATCTTATTGATACTTCCTCAGATGTTCATGAAATCAGTCAACCAAATGCTTTGGCTAGAAGCAGCCCATACAAAAATGAGGATATTGGAGACAAGCCCCTATCAGGTTTTGATTCATCAAATAATAACCGTGAAGGTGTTTGCTCCGATTTTGTCAGAAACAATAACTTAAGTTTACATGTTCCGGACTATGGATATTCGTCTTCACCATCTGGCATGCCTATGTGGAGGACCATGGAGGACATTTCAACACCTACAATGCGAATGGATGGACATTATGTAGACAAAGAGCAAGGATTACTGAACATGGATGATCATAAGAACATAAGTGCATCAGGATGTGATGTTGCTTCCTCAGAAGCTAAGTTGGATGATGGGATACGTGGTGCGGGAATACATAATCCAGCAACCAAGCCTGAAAATGACTTCATGGATTTTTCTGATACTTACATGGATTTTGCTGATGATGAGAGTCTGCTTTTTATTGATGTGAGTGAAAAAGACAATACGGATAGATCTTGCCTTGGTCTAAGCTCAATTTTGTTGAGTTCTCCTTGCGACACACGTCATGGTGTAGCCAGTGCAAAGGATCTCGGAGCAGAAAATGTTTTGGAGACATGCGTTGGAATTTTTTCATGCTCTGGAGAACCCAATGTTTCTTGTGATCAGACGAATTCTGGCCTTCACAATGATCATAATACTTCTGTTTCAGGTGTGGATATGCCATCTACATCCTCTCAGACATCTAATACTGCTGAATGTCAAGAGAAATTTATGATCTGTGTAGTGAACAGACAGGATTTGGAAGTTCCAGATAATGACCATGTCATTTTTCCTCCACCATTTTCTTCTAATCAGGAGCAGTGTACTAGGGAAATTAGTGGCTTGATCTCAACTGATAATGTCCTGTCTACTAATGGGAGGGATCCTGTTGGAGATTTAAACAAAGTAAAGGAACATGTAGGTAATGTGCAACTCACAGTATCCCCTTCGAAGGAAAGCTCACTGGGTCTGCCCAAAGTAGGTATTCTGCATTCATGTGACGGCTGTGCTGTGAAAGCTGAGACATCTAAGGGTGGTTCTATAGCTAGAGGCTGTAGATATGCAGATAGCGCTGTTGATGAACCAAAACCATGCAAATCAGAAAATGTTGGTCTAAACTCCACACCAGTTGCTGCAATGAAGGAAGAAAGCACATCTCTATGTTTTCAGAATCAGGACAACCCTGATACTTCTTTTGCATCTTTTCTTGAAAATCACCTTCAGGAGATTGATGGTGGTAAAATTCATCCCTTGAATGCAACTGATACTTGTCCAGAGGAAGCCAGTATGCAAGTTGGACTTCAGACATGCTTGCCATCACATTCAAATGTGGTTTCTGCAGAAGTGGGATTCTCAGATACAGTTGCAATTACATCAACCTCTGACCAAGAGGAGCAATTTTCTGACAGGGAAGATGATGTTCCTTACTTTTCTGACATTGAGGCTTTGGTAAAATATTTAGCTTGGTCTTTTATGTGTTTTTTGCGTATGTGTCCTATCATCACTCTTTTCTATCTACTTGCACTTTAAAGGTAATATCCGACCTTTTGCAGATACTTGATATGGACTTAGGTCCATACAATGAGGAATCATGTCTGATCTCCAAAGAAGGTAGTTAATACTTGCAAAGCACTCAGCACTTCAATACTTGGCCCCTCTTGAAACTTGTTCCCAATTATCTACTGGATGGCATGCAAAGCCCTTTGCATTAAATTTGTGTTTATGCCCACATATATTCACATTATTGCAAAAATTGTGCATAAACACGGTGAATCCTGCTTTCTTGCAAAATGAATTAATTTTAGTTCAATTCAAATCGTGAGAACTGGTTTACTAAAGCTGAAAGTTATTTGCAAGAGATCAAATTGCTTTTTTGCTGTACATTATAGCACACCAGAAATAATTTTTGTTCTTTATGGAGTAGTTGTCTTTAGAGTTTTCACTAGACTGACTGGACTTTCTTGAAAAAACTAGCTCTACTTGCGTCTTTTAGGAGCTTGACTAAAAGTTACTACTCAAAGCTTGAAAAGTTCTAAACGTGTTAGCTACGGCTTCCTCTAGTACCTGACTGGCCTGTTAATAGTGACTTGAAACCAGCTCCTGCGGCAGTCAAATTTCTTACTGCTTATGACTAAATTTTTCTCCAAAAAACCTGGTCCTGGATCATTTTGCAGTCTAATTCTTGTAAAAAAGGCCACATTGTCTCTTGATGTGCCTTCACCACATCTTCCCATTCCCCATCTAACTACATCCTGGAATCATTATTATTTATTGAATTATTGTTACTCGTCATTTATTATTTACAGAAAATTTTTTTTGAGGGTTTTTTTTTGTTTTGGGGGGGGGGGGGGGGGGGGGGGGTTGGTGTTGGGTTTGGTTTGGGATATCTCAGAGGGAGGTAAGGAGATACATTTTTGCAGCTTTTTTGAATTTTTTATTTTGACTGGCAACTGGTGTGGAGCATTTATTTATTGGTGTCTTTTGGCTGTGCTGGGGGTTTAAAGGGAATTTTGGTTCATATCAAATATATGATCCATGTGCTTATTGTCTAGCTACTTATATCGTACCTAACTGCTAAATGTTACGTTGGGAAATGGGACTGGTAAGCATTTTTGGAAGATAGATATCTTAGCGGTATGATGGAGTGCCACATGCAAGAGCTTTAACTTAGCAATCAACTAAGATGCTTCTGGGAATTTGTGTATTTTAATGAAAGATTTGTATTGGAAAATTCATACGTATATGAGGAGTACAATTTACATAGCACAAACATGTTTATCGGGAAGCCGGGTCATATCAGAAACACGTTGTACACAAATACCAGACATAATACCTGTGTTTTTTTTGTGCGCTTTTTAGTTTTTTCCGTGTATTGTGTGTTGTGCCATGTTTTTGCCAGCATGTCGATGCAACAAGCTAATAATAAACTGGAATCGAAATGAACTCAATGGTTTTATTGAACTTTTCATTTTATGACACATAAATAGACAGTATAACTTGATTGTTAGTTCATTTTTTTCCTCTGTTTGCAAATACAAACTTGTGTGATCTTTCTTTCTTTCTTTTCTTTTTGGGTTCGTTGCAATGGCCATATATTCCTAAGTCTGCCATTCTTTTTATGTTCAGTATCAAGATATCAGCACGTTGATACAAAGAATACCGTTAGGTGGGAACAAGGTTTTCATTCTCGCAGAAATAGGTCTATTTCATCTCAAGGAGCTTTTGCGGTTTTCTATGGCCGTCATTTGAAGTATTTCATTAAAGAACCTGAGGTAATTATATACCAGGCTATGTAATTTGTTTAGATTTATCTTTAACATTTTGTTGGTCATACTCTATAGTCTATAATTCAATTGTTAATTCCATCAATGACTATGCTCATCTTAATCTGGTTGTAAATTTTATCATTCAACTTAGAAGATAAGACCTTGTTTCTCTTGCACTCCATCATTATTATGCTACTAGAGAAAAGCCAGTTGGAATATCTAAAAGATTCTTCTGTCAGAATTTGTATGCAATGTATATTTATTAATACATAATAACATTGGAAAATATAATTGGATCATATGACCATTTGCGTAAAAGTTATTATATTGGTTTGGATTCCCTTTAATTCTGACTTTTACGCTTTATAAAAGTTCCCAGTATCTTATCGTGGATCCTTGAGGATGTTAGTATCTGCTATCTATATATATTTATCTAAGTCGACGTCAACACTGCCTTCCTATCCCTCCCTTCATTTGGAAAATATTTGAAGCTAATGCACCATACATTTGGTAATGATTCCAAGCTGACATTAGTCACAAATTTGATCAATCATGGAACCTTATTGACTTAAAGTTCCAACAGAAACCTAATTTGATGAGAAAAGGCTCTGAATGGTGGGATGGGAGCAGTGGAAAAGTCAAAAGATGCTAGAATCACATACTAGAACCATAAACAAATTTCTATCTTTAACTAGGATTTATTGTTATAAAGATGAGGCTAAAGGTCTTAGTGAAGGCATATTGCCCGATAGGAATGAGTGGAGAAAGCTGATCCATGTGCCCGATCCGGCGTAATTCTCTTTTGGTTCATGTAGCCTACCCCAAATACTTGGGACAAATGGCTTAGTTGTTGTTGTTGTAAAGATGACATATCTGATTAATTCTCTCCGGAAAAAAAGCAATGTTTGATGGAAAATCGAGATTTTCAGATGGCGTGTCTAACTTCAGTGTAGAACCATCTTATCTCTATGAAATGAATCTATGCATGATTACGTTATCTAAGCCTTCCAAGGATTTCTTTTTAATAAAAACTGGTTTGCTGCTAATTGTGTTTTTATGAAATAGAAAGGTGCTCGTGAGCTGTCAAAAACAAAGAACTAATGGAAGGTGCCACTGGCCAAAATATTAACGTGTGATGGTATTTTGGAAAGAGTGCATTTTAAACTAGTCAAAAAGGCACTTTCAACACAGGTATTTGAAGTTTTCCAATCTTCAATTAAAAGGCGAATTAGATAAAAGAAACCCTCATACCTGCACAACACATAAGGCACTTATGCTCTCTCTCTCTCTCTCTCTCTCTCTCTATGTATATATATATATATATATATATATATATATATATATATATATATATATATATATATATATATATATAAGCTGTAATTGGTTCTAGGTATTGATTATATTCAAATTCTGATGACTTCTACATCTTGCTGCGATTATATGCCTGTATAGTTTTGAACTTCCTTGTGTTTATAAATTGTTATATATAGCCTTATACCTTCCTAAGAAGGATCAGAACTACTGTCGCATATGTACTAGTAAATTTTTTGTCATGCATACAAATAGCACCAAAGTCTATTACAGCTCACCCTCATGAAATTTAAATTTAGAATTGCAATCATGCTCCACAACTTGATACTCTCTACTATGAGGAAAGGATGGACAAAAGGAGTGTAATTAACACGAGAAGTTGATGTGAGACGGAGGGGGATTTAGGGCTTGTGAGGGGATTTTGATGGAAGTGGGGAAGGATAAGGTCGCGGATCGCAACCCGGATCTTGACTTCACCGTCTATGATTCAATCCAAGGGGATCCGAACCAATACCAAAGCAAATAGCTTATCAAAATTTTCATATTCCTCATAAGAGTCACTACGTGGCTATATATAGCCTACAGAACATGCACCATATGTAAAATTATTCATAAATTCAAATCTATTTTAATCAATTTAAATAATTCTTAAATCTCAACTAAATGTACTAAAAATCTAAATTTAAATAAAATCCTAAAACCTGCTAAATTTGGACCGATTGATTCCCCATCATTCTCTCTCGCTTGAAAACATTCATCCCCGATGAATGTAGTGGTAGGTAGAAGGTAAGCACAACCAGATCGAACTACATCACGAATTCTCAATCAGACCAAGGTGGTGATTGGGAAATCATCACTGAGGCATCATGGCTGAACCAAGGTGGAGGTGGAACTGGCTTCTGTGACAAACCGGCTGCAGTTGATGGTAACTTGAATAAGATACATGCAGCATAACAAGTCAATTCAACTCCACTGAAATCTAACCCACATACCAAGGTACCAATCTCCTCTAGAAAGATCTGCAATGGGTCGTACACATCACGTAATCTCAAGGATAATGAGGTCCTCATAGTTATCAAAGATGGTCCTCATAGTTATCAAAGATGGTACTAGCTCCATGGTAGACTCTGTTAGAAGATTTATAAGGGCTTCAATAGAAAGCTCTTTAATTTCTGTGGACCGTGAGGACATCTCTTCTTGCAGTGACACCAACTCACGAACAACTTCTGGATCTGGCTCATTAACAGCTTCTGACTCTGGCTTATCAACAATGTCTGGCTCGATGAGGACTGTAGGCTCCGGATTTGAATCAACCTTTGAAGCATAGCTTACTAAGAGCTTCCCCACGTTAGCTAGAATCTTCTTACATTCAGCGACTAGGTCGCTAAGTTTTGGCTTCTCGAGCTCGATTCATGCTCAGTATTAGGCTCTTCGCAATCTACCTCAGATACATAAAGAAAGTGTGGAGCATACAGAGTACGAAGATAATCTTGTAAGACAAATCAATACTGATCGTTGGTATGTCTGTCATTCCACTACCAATAAGGCTGTCCAACCAGCTTCATTTGGGCATTGTGGTACTTTTGTTTAGATGTCAAAACAAAATAAGTGAAGAATTCTTCAAGATTATTTTTCACTTCTCATACCCAATATGATCATTAGAACTCCGAAAATATTGGATAACTGCATATATATCACGTTCAACTTTCTTGTCATCATCATCAGTAGTTATGTATCTACCACAAAAGTAAAAGCCTATGCAAAAAATTCAGTGTATAAGATCAGAAGTTACTTAAGAATCTCAACGGCTCGAATTAAGCTCAAATGAGGCTAAAAACATGGTCTGAAACGCTGATCTTCTGCTGCGGGAACAATACCGATACCAAACTTGTGGAGGTCAGATTTGCTGTCCAATTACTGTGAACTCTTTTCAGTAGCTCAAGGACTCAGTCACGCATCTAACGTTTCAAACAGAACTCGAATCAGATTTTGAATGAGCCTGAAACGGAATTCGGAAGCTCTGTTGTGAACAATAGCGACTCAACTGAGCCGATGATGTCAGCAATTTAGTCGCTGACGTCAGCACGGCTTAATGACGTCAGCTGATGGCTCGGTTTTGCGGCTCGACTCGGATCTCAGTCGACTCAGTTTGAGCCAATGGCGTTAGCGAGTAAGCTGCTGGTCACGGGTCGGGTTTGGCAGCGAAGCAGGTCGGGTCCTTCACGGGTTTTGATAACTTACACCCAATAAGAAATTAGTTTGGGTTTTAAAATAAAACCCACAAGCCTAGTTTGGGTTTTAAAAATAATACCCACAAGCCACTTCTTTCTCCTCTACTCGATCAATGCCTAGGTTAGGACACCCCTGCGGCGGCGGCGACCAGGGAGGGGAGGCAGTGGCGGCGGCTAGGGAGGAGGCAGTAGCGGCGGCGACGAGGAGATCCCGTGGCGGCGACGTCGGGGCGATGCCAATGGCGGTTGAGAGCGTCGAGGTTCTGGGGAGTCTGGCGAGGCTCTGACGAGGGCGGTCGAGCTCCGATCTGGAGCGGTGATGAGGCCTGGAGGCCTCGACGAGGGCAAGAGGCTGGTGAGAGAGCTCCGGCGAGCATATGGTGGCATCATTGTGATGGTGGAGAGTCATCAAAGATCTGGTTTGTTGATCAGAGGCGTCAGTGGCAAAGGACGAGGAGAGAGGCGGTCAGCAAGGCTGGAGGACGATGGTGGCACTGGAGGAGAAAGTCGATGGATCTGAGGGCGAGGGAGATCAGTCGTGGTCGCAGAGGAGGGAGGAGACTTCAGAGTCATTGGACGAAGGTCGACGAGGGCGGGAGTGAGGTGGCGGAACTCCAACGATCGAGGGGCGACGATGACGAGGCTTTGAGGTGGCGGCGTGGTCATCGAAGGAGATCAGAGGAGATGCGACTGCTCTACGTCTCGTGGAGAAGACAATGAACACTGTTCACAGAATAGTTATTACCAATGTTCAAAATAACGATAACGTAACGATAACGTTTTTCTTTTGTTATGTTAAGATAGTTTATAACGTAACGCATAACGTAGGTTACGTGATTTAATATTTATTTAATAAAAATAAATATATATACTATATTTAAGAATTTTAATAAATAAAAAATAATTTTAAAAAATCTAAAAAAATCAAAACAAATATATAACATATTTATCAAGTCTCACAACAAATTTTAGGAAGTATAGCAATAATTTTTTACATTCACAAGTTATAACAAGTTCACAAACATAACAAATTTCAAAAGAAGTTCGCAAATATAAGTCAGTCATACAAAACAAAGTAGTCATAATATCTTGGAATAATATCATGCCCTAATCTCATCTATGATGACTAAATCATCCTCCTCTAAGATATACTCAGCATTCTCCGGATCGATATCGTCCCTGGTCTCATCCACATCATCAATGACAGATCCTTTCCCTTTGTCCATGGAAGAACAACTATATATCCTTTGTCTCTTTTCTCTAGACTCACTATCAACCGCAATGCTAGTGCCTTCATTACCAAGTGCAGTGACATCTAGAAAATCTCTGTCTCGTCTTCCCTTGCCTCATCTTCTTCCCTTACTTCATCTAGCCATGCAATATCATCCATAAGACAAGACTCTTCAGTCTCTACAAGCCACTCATCATCGCTAGCAGGCTCCTCTATCAAAATCGGATCAATATGCAATCGCCTCCTACGAATATTACTCTCTCGAAGCTTGATGTTATACATAACATAAACGAGGGATTGCAGACGTAATTGCTCCAAGTGGCTAATTGCTCCAAGTGGCATCTTTTCTTTGAATGTACCTTCAACAAACAAATTTATTTATTAAAATTAAGTCATTGCTTATTTATTTTAAAGAAAGTAATAACTTTTAACTTTTCTTACTTGCTCAAAAGTGCTCCAGTTGCGTTCACATCCGAAAGCACTAGTAGTAAGAGATAGAATTCGAACTGCGAACTTTTGAAGTGTAGGAACTTCATCTCCAAATCTCTCCCACCAAGCAGCTAAAAGAATAAGCGTTAGACATCGCATGACTAAACAAAGAATCAAAGAATCAAAGATATTCACTAAATTATACCTGGACTACGAGCGTTCAAGGTCATTTGAGCTAACTGGCTTTCAAATTCTCCAAGCTTCTGTTTATAACTATCTAACTTCACATCAGCCTGTGCATACTCACGAATGTCAGGGATCATGTGCTGCATGCACTCACGAAGGCCTCTTCTTACCTCAGCATCATTGCTAAAATTCTCGCTATAGAAACATCTTGGGTTTAGGAAGTACGCTGCCGCATGAAGAGGTCTATGCAACATACCTGTCCACCTCTGGTCAATCATATTCCAGTAAGGCATGTACTTCCTCTTACTGCCACCACACGCATCCCGTATTTTCTCCTTTGCAGTATCAAGCATATCATAAAGAAAAGGCATAGATGGCCTCACATCCGAATCCACCTCTCGTAGAACATATACGAGTGGAAGTGTGGTGCTAAAGCAAAATAGAACTTTGGCCCAAAAACTTCTAGTAGAAATCACCGCTCTTTTTACTTTCACTCCATTTGATTTTTTTGCCCAAGTGCTCTTATTGAATTCTTCGGATGCAAACATCTTTCTCAAAGGTTGTCTTAATTGGTACAATCTTTGTAGAGTTAAGAAGGAAGTAGCAAATCGTGTAATGGCCGGTCTTAGGAGTTCCTTCCCTTTTGTGTGTGCCCGAAACAAATTAAGAATCCAACCATGATTGTATATGAATTGGGTTATACCCTTTGCCATCTCAAGAGTCTCCGCGTGAATTTTCATCTTGCCTATGTCTTCAAGCATCAAGTCAAGGCAATGAGCAGCGCAAGGAGTCCAATAAAGACATTTTCTTGTGTCCATAAGTCTTGCACCGGCATTCACATAAGATGTATGATTGTCGGTAATCACTTGAAGAACATTCTCCTCACCAATCTCCTCCACCACCTTATCAAGTTGCTCCCACAAGAAAGCTCCGGTCTTGATCGATTCTGACGCATCAATGGACTTATAAAAAAAAAGTCCCCTCAGGTGAATTCACAAGAAAGTTTATCAAACTCCTACTCTTTCTATCTGTCCATCCATCTGACATCACCGTGCATCCATATTGCTTCCAAGCCGCCATGTGCGTCGCTTTGATCTTATCTATATCCTCTACCTCAGCTTTAAGTACCCGTGTACTTATCTCATGAGAGGATGGTTGCTTCAAGCCTATCCCAAATGATCCGACCTCTTCTATCATCTCCTTCCAACAAGGAGTTTGAATGATATTAAATGGAAGGCCAAGTGCATAGATGCATCTCCCAATTTTTCTTACACATTTCTCTCTTGCCTCCTTATAAGAGCTCTCAAGTGTCGATTGGCGGGCTTCAAGATTGATAAATTTATTCATAGGCCCAAGAGTTCGGGGTTGGGAGTTGCTTCCGGCAGCGCTTTGCAATTCTTGGCTTACCACATCTTCCTGTGATTCTCCCATCCTCCCAATTTCACGGATTATTGACTCCTTCTTTTCCACCTCCGTGACCAACAACATGTCTTTACAAGCTTGCTTCACATTGGACAGGACTTGCGCACAAATTTTAACGTCTTTTTTAGTACCGGCCAAGTGATGTTTAAGCCTAGTGATTCCAGCAGTTATTTTATGCTTGCAAAATTTGCAATAAAACACATTCGGAGGATCACCGGCTATATGATCCGCAAATTCATGTGCGGGATCCAAACTTTTAGCCATGTTATTCAATCAATCTACACAAATAAGAATGAATTATAACAATTAACTAACAAACATGATAATTGAAATTGAATTATAGCAATTAACAACTAATAAGCATGCCAATTTAGCAAAAAAAATATAACAAGCATGCTGCATTGAATTTTAAAGCATGATATGATGATAATTAACTTGTATTATAGCAATTAACAACTCTCTCTTTCTCTCTCCCCTTAAAATCCCTCTGTGAGCTGCGATCTCTCTCTCCCCTGCCAGCGATCTCAGTCTCTCCCCTGCAGCGATCTCTTCCCCCCATGCGAGCTGTCCCCCTCCCCATCTCTCCCTGTCTCTCTATGCTCTCTGGTTCTCTCTCCCCCAGCTCTCTCCCTCCCGATCTCTCTCTCTGCACTCTCTCCCTCCCGCTCTCTCTCTCTCTCTGTGCCCTCTCCCCCTCTGATCTCTCTCTGCGTGAGCAGAGAGAGATCAGAGGGGAGAGGGCACAGAGAGAGAGAGAGAGAGCGGGAGGGAGAGAGTGCAGACAGAGAGAGAGAGATCGGAGGGAGAGAGCTGGGGGAGAGAGAACCAGAGAGCAGAGAGAGAGACAGGGAGAGATGGGGAGGGGGAGAGCAGAGAGAGAGAGATGATCGGGAGGGGGGAGAGCTGAGAGAGAGAGATCGAGGATGACGACTCACCGCCGGCGGTCACGAGGCAGGTATGTCTTCTTCTTTCTTCTTTCTTCAAGGCGCAAGTACCTCCGGCAGCAGTTAATCGGCGACGGCGACAGGGAATCGACGGCGGCAGGGATCGACGACGACGACAGGGATCGGCGACGGCGACAGCTTCTTCCCTCTTCTCCTTTTTTTTTGGGTTCGGTTCGATCGTGCCCTAATCAGAACGAGCTCGCGCGCGCTCCTTTATATTTTTTTGATTGCACAGTAACGTACGTTACTGTGCGTTACGTAATTAACGTAACGTACGTTACTGTGTAAAAAACCCAGGTTAGATGATTTTGCGTTTTTTACTCCTGTTTTGTAACGGATCTCTCACGTTAGTTACCGTAACGCGTTATAACGCGTTACATAACGCGTTTTTTTGAACACTGGTTATTACTTTGATTACTGTTCACAAAACAGTAATACTTTCTTTTTTGATGTTTTTTAGAGGCTAGGGTTTAGTGAAAAGAATCAGGAAATTTTGACTTTTATACCAAAAATGATGTGAGATAAAGGGGGATTTAGGGCTTGTGGTAGGATTTTGGTGGAATTGGGGAAGGATATGATCACGAATCGCAACCCGGATCTTGGCTTCATTGCCTATGATTCAATCCATGGGATTCGAACCAATACCAAAGCAAATAACTTATCAAAATTTTCATAATAATAATAATCTCCCCATAAGAGTCACTACATGACTATATATATCCTACAAAACGTGCACCTTATGTGCAATTATTGATAAATTTAAATCTACCCAAATCTAATTCAAATAACTCCTAAATTTCAGCCAAATCTACTAAAATCTAAATTTAAATAAAATCCTAAAACCTGTTAAGTCTGAACCGTTCGATTTCCATCAGAAGTCTATGTTCACTTGGTAAAGTTGCATACATGTCATAATATCCATGACCAATGTAACTTGTTAGGGTTTAGATCAAGATAAAAAGTCATATGCTACAAAAAAGATATAACTAATCCCTTCTATGAGGAATCATGTCTGTACTTCATATGCCATGTTCTTTTTATTTTTTTAGAAAGGCCAATAGGCTTATATCATAGCCCCTGGTAGGGAAAGAAACCCCCGCCATAGCAGGAGAAAGAAACTCCCATGAGGAAGAATGAAACGCTTGGTGAACACCCATGAATCGCAACAATTAACCTCTACAAACTATTAGTAGCCTCTGTGCACAGTTTCTTATGTCCTGAGTGAGAATCCACGAACTGCTTGTCGCCTTGTGCCTTTTGGATGCCGCAAAGTCGAACCCATGCGTAATACGCCTCACAGTGCACCCTACAAATTTAGTTCGAAAAATCCCCTCGTTCAACACGGATGGGGAGATTCGAACACACGACCTTCCACATGGGAAGGAAGTGTAATGCCGCTTGATCAATGCTTAGTTGGCATCATATACCATGTTCTTGTTTGTAATCAACTCAAACATCACAAGCACTTAGCAATTATAAACCTTATAAAAGATGAAATGATATCGCTCTCTTTCCATAAACACCATATTGCCAATAAAATCATGTAGCTTTATCCACACATCATATTGCCAATTAAATCATATATCAAAGTCACAAAATCATCATAATTGTGTTTAATCACAAACTAAAAATGGACATGGAAAATTTTCCAATTGTACATAAAATCATATATAACTCTTTCCAATGGCATGAAACTTTTCCTTAAAAAGAGTTGCATATAGAAACCAAAATCCATCTCCATTGGCATGTTGCCTTCTGAAGCCTTAGAATATGATTACATTGTTTACAATCCAATGCCGACTTTTATCTAAATACATGTTCAGAGACGAGGTTGAATGTTTGATTATCAAATTCCAGAGTTTAAATCCTTGTAAAGACTAACAAATAATATAATGAACCAGAGATGAATTTGCAAAAGAGAACCTTGTATTTCTTAGGAGCCAATGGCATGGTAAATGGCTGGAAATTAATCAACTTATTCTTCGACTATTAGTCCAACTTCCATATAATGTGATCAGGAAGACGCGCAAACAACTCTAAATATGACCAAGATATAAGAAACTAATATAAAGTTTGATCCATGGTTCACAGTCGCGGTCTCGGCCGCCGACTCGGCGGGCACTGAGACGGATCGGTCTCGGCGACTCGGATCGGTATCGGGCGATACCAGCAAAACGTTATATAGAAAGCTAAAAAAATTCTGAAAAAATCACGACAAATCTTAAAAAAATGTAGACATCCACATTCATGTATCACATGTTCAAAATATATCACCTAGCACACTAAATATAAAGCGAAAGTATAAATACACGCGTCGTCGGTAGAAACATATCAAAATACTTGGTAGAAGTATATCAAAATACATGCACAATATAGTAAATTACACAAACTACATTCATAAATACATGCTAATGTAGTTATTTCCACATTGAATTGCGATGAGACACAAAATTATCATCATAATGCCGAGTCGACAGAGTCAACTCCGATTCTCGGCCTAGTCGGTTTCCTCTGAGTTGAGTCGACCGACTCGTGACTCGGACTCGTCTCGGAGCGGGCCGAGACGGATACGACTCGGCCGACTCGTCTCCGACTCGGCCGAGTCTTTGAACCGTGGTTTGATCACATGGCTCCCAGTAGATATCTCGACTGCACCATCAGTTTGCTCTTGGATCTCTGTCACAATGGGAAAAATGGAAATATAGAACATAGGTAGAGTAAAAACCCAAATTTCAAACTATCCTTCCTACCACTAATAAAGAGATGTTGCTTCTTGTAGTGCCAGAATCAGGACTCACCTAGTTCATTTTCAAGGAAAAAAGGCAAATATTCTGTACAAATGCATGTACATTATCCTTGATAAAGAGTGCACATGAGTTAGTGCGCGCGTGTGTGGACCAAATGAGTTATTTCATAACTTTTCTAAGAAGACACAAAATCTTCTTTTGTGTCTACATCAATGTATTTTCTTCATCATCATATAGCTTTTTGTTTGAACATTTTTCTTTAATTTACTAAATTATAAAGTGTATGAGTTATACATTCATGTTAAGAGAAGAGTTGGTCATGTACTTATAGTAAATCGGTAGTTATAGACATATTTGACAATATCAGTTAAGAATGGAGACTAATACGATTGCACTATATGGGGTAACACCCTTTGAAGCATCCCACAATAAACTACCTTCTTCTCTTGGAAATCCTTGCATGCTAAGATTATAAAAATTATCTTCTCCGTAACCCTAATCATAACTTTGGGGTTTGATGCAGTGTCACAAAACTTTATTATTACATCAAAACCACGTGGATTTAAATTCACTTTGCAGGAACTTCACAGACATGACAGAAGAAAATTTGTTGTGTATTGCCCATGATTCGACCAACAAATATAACATTCAAGATGTAGTGAGGTTCTAAAGTATAAAAGTAAAATCTTGTAACCCTCATTATAATTTTAGATGTTTGTTATAGTGTCAAGGATCAAGTACACCAGCATTTTTAATTACTTACAATACAGATTTGGTTATTAGCTTATAGCATGACTTGTAGGAAATTACAGTAATGTGGAGGTGCTATTATCTTCACCCCTCATCTACAACTTGTCTTGATTTAGCAGAATTTTAGAGATTTCTTAGTTTCAAGAACCAGTGAGGTAGGCTCCAAGTCCAAAAGCTACAATTACATGTTTTATGGAAAGTTCTCGTGGTCATTCTTTCATTAGCAAGATATTGGCGATAACTAACAAGCTTTTAATCATTAATGGATATAAAATTTGGCCAGGCTTTCTATAGAACCTTCTCATTTTTGTGTTTTTCTCCACATTGAATCGCTATTTTAAAAGGAAAATGTTCAGATAATAATGATGCTATACTTCCTTGAACCAACGTTTAGTTATCAATGTATGCCAAAAGCCATGAAGAATATTGGCCTCTCAACCTTCATCTTTCTATGTTCTGCACTTTAGAAAATCATAAATCAGATAGCAGAATCTTTTAAAAAAAAATTCTTACTATAATGTAAATGAAAGATAAAAGTAAACAATGCATACTATAATGAAGTTACTAAAAGATTCCAACATCCCTTTATCCATATTTATTATATAGTTGAGGATCTTCACTTTCCTAATAGACAAGCAACCAGACTAACAAACAGACTCATAGCTGATCTATGAGTTAGATCAAGAAGGAAGACTTCTACGTCATTTCTCCTCAACAGCAATAAGTCGTGCCTAATCCTATAAGATGTTTCGTCCGTTTTCTTATTATTATAGAAAAAGTTCACATCCCTTGAGTTTATCTACTTAGCAGCGAAGCACTCTTTTACAACAAAGCGTGATGCACATATTCAAGAGGATGAGATCAATCAGTCAAATATAAGTTATGCCCAATCAGTGCTCATTCTCTGCTTAAATATTGTATCCGAATGCAGCATAAGGTAGATCAATGAAAAATATATGTGTACCAAACATTTCAAGGATTGTTCTAATCGTGTTACTAACCCCTGAAGGCATGTATCATCACGAGCACATCTCTCCACTTTTTGCACCAAATTGTAATTCTCTAACTATGCACGCTTAACAATAAATGATGTCAATATATCATGCTAGAGCTTTGCATACAAAAAGAAAGTTAACAACTAAAACAAAGAGGTAACAATACTAAAGGGTACATGCTTGTAAGCTATACAATTCCATATGTGAGTATAATGAATAAAATGATAGTATAGTCAGAAACAGTTGAGAAATTCAATATAATGTAAAGTGATAATGTAGTCAGCACTCTGATCCCCACAAACAATAAATTGTAGCAAGAGTTTGAAAAACATCAACAAATATAATTATAGAGGGTATCTCTCTGAAAATACATCATGTAGAAGTTAAATCTCAAAAGAAGATTCTTATCTTGAAACTTAAAGTCAGTGTACAGATTTCATACTTAGGCTTTACAACTTCAATTTTATGAAAAATGGGTTTGCTTTCCAGAATTCAACACATGGAAGCTAGCATTGAAAAATCAAGAGAAGATCATAATAACTCAAATTTGCAACTTAAAGATTAAAACAAAATCTAAGTTGATGAGTGGAAACATTAAGCAAATTTCAGGTAGTCATACTTAAGACTTTAAAATTGGTAGTTAGAGGAGATAGAAACCGAGGAGGGAAGGGGCGGCATCACATTTCTAGTTTCTCCATTTGCATCGTAATTGCCCCTTGCGCAATTCAACCTTCCTTTTGGACATGATCACTAATTGATGGCTCAATTGACGGTCATGGGCATTGATGATGTGGTTGTTGGGCTCAAGATGTTGGATTTTTGGCATTAGGGTCTTAGGAGGGGATTAGGAAGGTAGGGATTAGTGTTTCAGTAAGGGAGAGGGAGTGGAGGAAGTTGGGGAAGAAAAAAAGGTGGAAGTCGCTGGGAGAAAAGAAGGTGATTTCGTGGGGGCTGGTGCCATTGGAGAGGGGCGAAGAGGTGTGGTGGGTCGTGGGCGATGTCGAGGATTAGTATGCTTGCTAGTGGTGGAGGGTGGAGGAAGAGGAGAAGGGTGGAGCACGGGGGTTTGGGGGGGGGGGGGGGGAGGGGGAGAGGGCGAAGAGGTGTGGTGGGTCGTGGGCGATGTCGAGGATTAGTATGCTTGCTAGTGGTGGAAGGTGGAGGAAGAGGAGAAGGGTGGCACGGGGTTTTTTTTTGGGGGAGAGAGAGAGAGAGAGAGAGAGAGAGAGAGAGAGAGATGGTAATGGGTTAGATCAGGCTGGAATTTAAAATGGGTTGGGTGCTTAAAAGAAAGTAAAAAAACCCTATGATGGTCAAGATTTGTTGCAGGGAATTGATGGTCAGCATATGCTCTCTGGAATCTGGATAGACCCATAAAGGACATACCTAAAGAAAAACTGTCTTTTTAAAGTAGTAAAGATGGGAGGATTTAGTTGGTAGCTGTACATCAAGGAAGGGCAGGAGTTCCCTTAATTTAGTATAATATTGCATTGAATTGTTGAGGTGGAAATCCTGTCGGTGTGGAGAGGGTCTTAAATACTAGTTACTGTATGCAGACTTTAGAGAGTCGGATGGCTAAGGAATACCAGGTGGAGGTGGCAAAATTCCTTCAAGTTAATATTATCCTGTGTAATAACCGACATGATGTAGTGTCTGTATAGGTGGATCAAACTTGTCCTTTCTGGACTTTGTGCAGGTTTCCCTTTCAGATCCCAGAAGTTTCCTACAATTCCAGCTCACTTTTTGTTTTTTTGCAAATCTAGTGTAGGCAGTGGTAAATACAGTTTATTTTAAAAGAACTCAGCAACCAGTTAAATAATTGAACCATGACCACCAAAGACTGGAACTCTCATGACTGGACTCCAAAAGATGAAAAAAATCAAAGAGGCAAAGAACTGATTTTAGGAGTGAAGTGTGCATCAGCGTTACGTGGAAGGTGGCTGAGAAGAGTAGGAGGGGTTAGAAGCTGAATGAAACTACTTAGAACAACAAGATATATCTTAGACTGATGTCTCTGAAATGTTTCTCTCCGAAGCTATTGATATTTCATTGATAATCTTATTATTGACCAGAAACCAAGTGAATATCGAGTTATTCATATTCTTTTAATGCAGTACATGCACTACCAATCAACGACCTAGTTATATATTAACAACCTAATAAAGATCCTGACTAAAATGTGTATTGGATCCCTGAATTCTTAGGTTACTTTACATGAACAGTAACCACAGTTTTCACTGCTACATCTACTCCGAGCCTATCTCCTTATCTAGATCATCTAAAACCCTGTCCACTCCGATTTTAACTCCTAGAATCATCATATACTATTCTACCAAGTCTAATCAAGTTACAGAATCCTATTTCATTGTTGGTCTTTAAAGCTAATCAAATCAATCATAGATTGGTGGGGACGTCCTGGCTTTCAATTAACTCATCTCAATAAAAGGAAGCAAAGATGATAACATTTTTTTAACCGACAATCAATATCTGAATTTGAAATTTGAAAGCAGCAGCTTTTGTTATACATTCTGCAGCATATTGTTGATTTATACATTTTCTTCTTAACAACATTATAATTCACCTAAAACTTTGTGGAGTTGCTAATTTTAAAATCATTGAATTGTGGTGATATCATCAAACTCTTATACTATTTTACTGATTTTCTTCTACGGACATGTATTATTTAAATACGTAGGTGTTAATTGGAAGAGAAGCAACAGAATTTAAAGTTGATATTGACTTGGGGAGAGAAGGACGTGCTAATAGAGTATCTCGACGTCAGGTACATTTTATTTCTTTCTATCACATTTTAAGTAGATCCTGTCATTCCCCTTATGATTAAGCTTTTCAGCAAAATGATCCTACTTGACACTGATTAAATCGTCACTGTCCAGTTGTTGAGCTGACTTAACCTATTTGCAGACTTGTCCGTAATCTGAACACCAAATAATATAGACCTAAATTTTCTTTAAAGTTTCTCAAAGAGAGGCTTTCAGTTAACCTCTCTGCAACAAAAGCATGCATTCACCAACTTGCCTCCAGATCCAAATTATCCTGTGCATTAAAGCTGAATGAAGTTCCATTTTGACTCTTTGCGATATACTCTGTGCATCGTGTGTGTGTGCGCATACATATGAGCATGTATTTTGTATATATATTAATTAGTGAGATGTCATATCCACACCTTTTTTAAAATATATTTGTGGTTCGTCTTTCTCTGATGAAGGCAATTATTAAGATGGATGAAGAGGGAGCTTTTTCTCTAAATAACATTGGCAAGTTTTCAATCTTTGTCAATGGTAAGGAAGTGCCGGCAAAAAAGCGTATAAATCTACTCTCACATTCTCTTGTTAAGGTACGTAGAATATTACCTTATTTGTACGAAGGAATTTGTGGTACTAACTGATTATAAAATTCTTGGTTGGAAATGCTAGATACCTATAGAGAGCTATTATTCTCCCTTCATTCAGTATACTTCATCATATTGTTGTCTTTTGTGGATTGCATAAAACAGTAACTATTCTTGTAGCTGCATTTGATGCTCTTCAATGATATAAACTTGTGCACTGCCCCTTGCAAATGTAACGAGTAGTGTATAGTCAAGTGTGCGTATAATGGAGTTTGGCATACCTCCTTGGAAATATATCAAAGTTAATCCTAGACTAAGAGTTACATGCATATAATTTGGAAGACCATTAGATCTGAAGCAGCGGTTACATATAGGAATCACCTACCTATAATAGAAGACGAGTAGATCTGATTGGATTTCTTTCCTGTTCTCTCCCTCTCTAAATGCATCTCATTCAAATGCAAAAAATTGTACCTTCAGATGGAAAATAATTTCCGTTTCAAGTTGATCTAGATCACTTGAAATGCGTAAAAACTAACAACTGTGTGAATTTTAGTTTTCTTGCCTATGCATCAATTAGATAGATGGCTGAACATAGCTTTTTGCATATATCTATGATTGAGGCATAGAAATCGAGAATTGAAATTTTGATCTCGTGACCACACTTCAAAACCTTCACACCGAGTTTGTTGGGTTTGAAACATCCTAGACCACATATCTAAACAACTTTCTATATTTGGCTTCCATTTGTGCCTACTTCTAGATGCACACGACAGAAATCTTCAATCAAATATTTGTTAGGCACTGTAAACGATGTGGATCAATCTAATTTGGGCGAGTCCTCAATTTAGTCTTCTATCATTGAATTTGCATGGTGAGGATTTGTCAATTAATACAAACACATGTAAAGATACAAATACAAACATTCATCTATGTGCTTCGTTATAATGGCGGCTGATGTAGCTAACACTAGTTTGAATGCATACAAGCATATATTGAAACTGAGAATAGATCAGATGCACAGGAGGAATAAAACTCCAAACTCTACACCTCCATTTCACAATCCAACCATTCATTATGATCTCCAGACCTGAACATAGGTGTATGAAAAATCATGTGATCTAGACACTTAAATTACTATTGTGATTTAATTGTTTTATTCACTCTACTGTTGAAAAACTTTCATTAACAGGTAAAAGAGAGAAATGAGGAGCATAGCAATTGTAAGGATTGAAGGAATCTTTGTGTATGCAAATATATGAGCTTTTCTTAATTTTGTGGTATTATTGTAGAGATTCACATTTAAAACCATGTAAAATCATGGAATGTCATATTGAATCTTTATGAATGCATGGGACTACGACATGAACATGATGATGGGGGTACTTTGAGAGTTTTCAAACTTCAAAACTAGGATTATTTTCATTATTTGGGAAACTCAGCTACCCTAGCAGTACCATGATGTGCCTAGAAAATTAGGTTGGCAGGGAGGCTTCTATTGAACCAAGGTTAATGCGATTCAGTGTGTGGGTGAAATATTAGAGGGAAATAATTGGTGAAAGTGCAAACGAATACCTAAAAAATAGATTTTTTTTTTTTGAAAATGCAAGAAACTACTTGGAAAATAGAGATTAGAAGATGTTATGTGCATTGCATGGTGCTTTCTAATGATGTGATGTGATAGAGCTAAAGTGGGACTGAAAAGGACATTACCAAAATCTATGAAAATGCAGGAAAATGCTCGAAAAGTGGAAGATATAAGAGATATTCTATGTAGTGTATGGTGCACACTTTAATGTGATGTGATAGTAGGGCATTCTCGCTCATTGATAGTGCTTAGCTTTTGTTGCTTCCCTGATAAGCCAATCTCCATCAAAGGGGGGTATCCGTACACACTCCTAGCACCGGGCCTAACCCAATATGGAAATTCCTATGTTGGAATCATGTATCCATGCATTAATTATCATTTAATACAGAATTATATATACATGTTTTAATGTGAATTTTGTGACGATACCATAAAATTTACTCTTTAATTACATTAATTATGGTTTAAAATCCTGGATACCATAAAGTTTTACTCTTTAATTACCATTACTTATGGTTTAAAATCTTGGTTTCGGTGTTAGCCAGTGGTTTTTAGCATAAATGTCTCAATGCAATTTGAGTCCCCTAAAATTTTCAGATTCTAATAATTTCGTGAGAGGGTGCTAGAGTAAACATTTCATTGAATAATGACATGTTTTGCTTAGCAAACTTAAGATTGAACCCTTCTTACTCATTGTTAATTCCTTGCTTGCCCATGATACCAAAATAAGATTCTACATGGCCTCATTATCATATTTTGGCATCTTAGACCACCACATAAAGTTTGAAATGATTTGACATAGGTGCCAATTTGAAGAATTAGGTTCATCTTGGCTATTTCCACGTGGTGCGTAACCTAGACTCCATTTCCTTTAATTTTTGGACAAATCTAAAATTATGACCATCCATATTTTATCATTGTTAACAAATAAACCCTAAAAGCACACTTCGTTTATTAGAGAAGAGAGATATAAATAGAGTACAAGGTGGATATGGATATACGAGTAATAACCTAATAGCTTAATACTAGTAACCCAACTTAAATCTTTCTCTCAAGCTGGAGCATAAATATCTAATATACCCACCTTGTTACATAAGTTAGAAAACACCTGAAGTGAGACGCTTTGATAAGGATATCTGTCAACTGTTTCGAAGAAAGTATGAACTTGAAAGTAACTACCTTCTTGGTCCAAGTATCTCTAACAAAATACAGCCAACCTCAACGTGCTTGGTCTTTTTAAGGAATACAAGATTTTGAGCAATGTAGATAGCATACTGCTTATCACAATGCATATGCATTGGTTCAGACTGTTTAAAATCAAGCTCCATCAGTAGATTCTTTAATCAAACCATCTAACATGCAGTATGAGCCATAGCTCAATACTCAATTTCTACACGAGCGAGATACATCTTGCTTCTTAGATTTCCTCCAATAAAGGTACAATACTCAATAGTAGACTTCTTATTTCCTTTATTACCAGCATAATCTGAATCAGAGTATCTAGAAATGTGTACATGTCCATATTTCTTATACACCTGACCTTTCCCTGGACAACTCTTGAGATAAGACAGCATCGTTAGTGCAACTGACCAATGAGCTTGTCTGGGCTGATGCATGAACCTACTCAGTACACTAACAACAAAAGTTATATCTGGCATAGTAATCCTGAGATAGATTAACTTTTCAATCAATATCTTATATTGTCTTGGATCATCAAGTGTGTGATTGTCATTAAATCATAAGTCAACGTTGGCTTCTATTGTAGTGCTAGCAGGCTTGCACCCTAAAAGTCATGTTCCTCCAGAAGATTCAGAACATACTTTCGTTGAAAGAAATACACTATGTTTTTAATGTGCAACTTCAATCTTTAGAAAGTATTTAGGCCTCTTCATGTCTTTGGTCACAAAATGGCGCTTAAGATGCTCCTTTGTCTCCAATTACCCAGCTGAATCACTGCCAGTCGACAAAATATCATCAACATACACTGCCAGAACTATGATGCCTGACTTTGTGCGCCGAACGAAGAAAGAGTGATCTGAGTGACATCGGTGAAAATTAATGCCAGAGATGGTAATGCTGAACTTCTCAAACCATGCCTTTGCACTTTGTTTGAGGCCATATATAGCCTTCTTGAGATGACATACTGTATTGTCTCCCTGAGCAACATAACCTGGAGGTTGCTCCATATACACCTCCTCATGAAGATCTCCATATAAAAAGTATTCTTGACATCCAGCTGGAACATGAGCCATGACAAGTTAACAACAACAGAGAATAGAATCCTGATAGAATTCATCCAGGCAACTGGCGAGAATGTCCCCAAATAATCGATTTCATAGGTCTGAGTATAACCTTTGGCAACGAGTCTGGCCTTATATCGATCCATCTGGGCGATACTTCAGCAACATCTAACAACATCTGTGTGTGCCGAAATCAACTCTCAAGTTCCACGAGAAACTAGAGCATCCATCTCATCCATGTCTTGCTTTCCGGTAGGTGCTAATAAAGTCTCTTCACAAGACCTGGGTATAGGGTTAGAAGATAAGGATAGAGCAAACTGACGAAAAGCGGGGTGAAGATCATAGGAAATGAAATTCGAAAAAGGATGATGAGTGCAAGACCGTTTACCTTTTCGACGGGCAATGTGAATATCAAAATCAAAAGAAGATGATGATAGTTGAGGAGGGATCATCTACTGGAGAGGGGTTGGCCAGAACTGGTTCAGAGGCAAGAACTTTTTGGCGATGAGTGTAAACGTATTTGAAATCCTGAATTGGCGTTGAGGCAGGTGGCTCTGATGTGTCTATCAGCGGCACTGACGAAGAATCAATAGAAGCATGTGTAGGCAATGACAGACAGTGAAAGAGTAACATGAATATGTGGGAAATATTGAACAGACTCAAAGAAGGTGACATCGGCAGACACAAAATACTTCATGGTAAAGAGATTATAACACCAGTATTCTTTTTGAGTTCTAGAATATCTAACAAAGACACATTTGGTAGATCTAAGAGACAATTTATCTAACCCAGGAGACAAATTCTGAACATAACAAGTACAACTAAAAACACGAGAGTCATAGAGAAGACATTTTTGTTAGGATAAAGACAAAAGAATGTAATTTTTTCATCAAGAACAGAGGAAGGCGTCTTATTAATCAGATGATAGGCACTTAACACAATTTCAGACCATTAAATATTTTGGAACAAGCATATGCATCATCATGGTCCTAATAACATCTAAAATATGCCTATATTTGCGTTCAACAATGCCATTTTGTTGGGATGTATAAGAGCAGGATGTTTGATGAATAATCTCATTTTTTTGAACAAAAAACACACATCATTTTTAACATACTCCAAGGTATTATCAGTACTAAGCACACGAATAGAAGTAGAAAACTGAGTTTTTATTTCAATAATAAAGAGTTCAATAATACTAAAAACTTCTGACCTCTCTTTTAGTAAGTACAATCAAGTTATGCGAAAGAAATCATCGACAAAAGGTAGAAATCTTTAAAACCTTTAATAGAAGGCACACGACTGAGATCTCAGACATCGGAGTGGATAACTCAAACACAGAGCTACTGTGATTATTGATTTGATTCTGAAAGGTAGCACGATGATGTTTGTCTAACTCACAAGACTCACAACCTAAAAAAAACAGAAGACTCAATAGGAACAACTGAAGCTTTTGTACTGAAGGATGACCCAAGTGCCACCAGAGTAGAACAGACTCATAATGATCTGCAACCAAGCAAGTACAGGTCACTTGGTCGTCCAAATAGTACATGCATCCTCCCTCATGCCTCGACTCAATCCTTCTTCCAGTCGACAAGTCCCGAAACACGCAATGAGAATGAAAAAAAGTTATTTTGCATTATTATGTTTGGTAAACTGACTGATAGACAAGAGGCTAATAGAGAATTTTGGAACATATAAGACATCAATAAGAGTTAAGGACAGAGTAGCCTGAATCCGGAAGGATTGGAGCCCGAATCCTTTCCTCAAATAAAACCATACATCAAGTATTTTAATTGCCCATGCATCAAGTAGGGAAAAAACGGATGACATAAATAGTGAGTTAGTTAGTTTAACAGTGTGAACATTTGAAACCTAACAAAAATTGGTTTGTAGGGGTTTTTAAATGTTTATATCATGATCAAATGGCCGGATCAAGAATTTGTATGTCTAAAGACAGATCTAACCAACTCACTACTTTCGACCGTCCATTTTGCACCGCTTGATGGATGGGCAAAAAGTCTTCAAAACACTTGATTTTTGATTTTTAGTTACTTTAAATAGATCAACTTCAACGGAGTGGATCTTATATTTGAATGTCGGAATTTGGTATTTGAGTGGGAAGTATTCGGGCTCGAATCCTTCCGGAACTACACAAGTGTATCTCTCTCTCTCTCTCTCTCTCTATATATATATATATATATATATATATATATATATATATATATATATATATATGATATTTGTTGTACCCATATGTCGTATCCATGTTCAAAATTTTAAAAACTAACCCTATTCCCATGTCCGTATCTTGTCGTACCTGTAGTGGATTCGTGCCATGTTTCATAGATTGAGTCTAATTTGATACGTTTTTATTTTGAATGGAAAACTTTATGGTGATAAGGTGGCACAATGTGGTTTGAGAGGCTCTCAAAATAACCTCCAAGTTCACCCCAAAAAACTCAAAAAAACATTCAAATTTCGCTTTTCTGTAATAATGTATTTTTGTTGTGTGCCTAATGGGGAGACTCTTACAATATGCTAATAATAATTATTATTATTTTTCTCTTAGTAAAGACCAACTAGGGTCATACGATTGGGGTCATGCTGTTACAAGTCGCTCTCCCACCCAATTATGTATCCAAGATGGCAGAGGCCTTCTTCTGTTGTTGCACTGTTACCTTATTAGGATTTGTTCCACGTCTTTGCTGACATGTTCTCCAGATTCGTCAGGACGTGTAGATGATCAAAGATGATCCGATTGCGTGTTTTCCACCAATTTGAGAATGTCAGCACCACCGATGTCTGTTGAATTAGTCACCAGACATCGTTCGAAAGTTGCATAGGCAGCATGTGGAAGAGGTCTTGATCCGTTCAATCGGCTTCTCCCAAGCAGTCATGGAGGTGTTGTCGAAGAGGTTGGAATTATGGTTCAAAGACTCGGCCGAGTCGGAGACGAGTCGGCCGAGTCGTATCCGTTTCAGCCCACTCCGAGACGAGTCCGAGTCACGAGTCGGTCGACTCAACTCAGAGGAGACTGACTAGGTCGAGAATCGGAATTGACTCGGTCGATTCGGCATTATGATGATAATTTTATGCCTCATCGCAATTCAATGTGAAAATAACTACATTAGCATGTATTTATGAATGTAGTTTTTTCAATTTACTATATTATGCATGTATTTTGATATGCTTCTACCGACGACGCGTGTATTTATACTTTCGCTTTATGTTTAGTGTGCTAGGTAATATATTTTGGACATGTGATACATGAATGTGGATGTCTACATTTTTTAAGATTTATCTTGATTTTTTCAGAATTTTTTAGCTTTCTATGTAGCGTTTTGCGCGTATCGCCTGATACCGATCCGAGTCACCGAGACTGATCCGTCTCAGTGCCCGCCGAGTTGGCGGCCGAGATCGCGACTGTGAACCATGGTTGGAACAGAGGACACCCATAATACAAATGCTCCATTGTCTCTGGTGCTTGTTGAGAGTAACTTGGGTATAATGAGAATTCAGAGACCGGGACCGCTATGCGGGTTAGGTAGTCTCATGTGGGCAATCATTTATGGAAGAGTTTCCAGAGAGAACATCTGACTCATGGTGGGATCCAAGCGTGTTTTTGCCATGTGAGGAATGAGCGCATTGTCGTGGGTCTTGCGTCAGGACTCGATATTCCTCCCGGATCATGTACCGTTCGTCGTTTTCCCCTTCCCAGATAGAACTATCATTACTCGATCGTCCCCCACATTATTCCCATCATCTTAGTTGCAATGCCAATTGGAAATAGTTCGTGGATACTATTTGATCTGAACTTGATTATATGAACCTCAAGCAGAGACGATAATATTTTGTAGGATTACAAGGTAATAATACTTGTGCTGCACATAAATGCGACCAAATGTTAAACCTAAGTTTAAAATTTTAACCATAGCATTAAAAAGAATGTGTGGTTGTTGGGGATGTTATATAACAACTAATACTGATTTCTGAAGAGAGACTCTGGTCCAATAGCCATGGATAGCCTTCAAAGTTGTTCAGAGAAAGGAGACCTGGATTATGCTTGCTTACAAGCGTGGCCTAAATTTTGTTGGTATTTCTACCTCCAAAATATAACTGACGCTAATATGCTCGCACATCTATTTCAAGTGGCTGTTTAGTGTCACTGTGTGAAACATAAGCGGACAAGGAAGAATATAGCAATCAGCACCTATGTACATGGTATTCATTTTTGCAGCATTAACCTCAAATTTGCCATTCTCTATATGATGATGTTTATGTATGTTATCCTAGCATACATATGTAATCCTCCTGTTCTTCTCATGGTGTGTTTATAAAGTTGTTAACACAAGTCAACGAGCATACATGATCATCTTACAAAATGTTTTTCCTTTGTGGCAGATCCTGGACATGAACTTCGCATTTGAGGTGAATGAGAACGCAGTTAGGCATTACGTCAAGAAACTGCGGAGAAGCAGCCAAGAACTGAACTCATTTAGGGTTGACTGGAAACCAGATCGGAATCCTTGAGCCAGCGCATTTCCTCTAAGCTTGCTTTCACAGCACTTTGCCGTGCAGGTTTTGTACGTAGTCATGGATCCAAGCCATTTTGTTGTGCTTGTTTCTTGCTTATGGTAGGAGTGGCGGAGAGTTGCATTATGTTGTATATGTGAACTGTACCTTGAATTTTATGTGTAGTTCCCGTCAAATATGACCCCTTCTCATTATATTAAGAAAAGATTAAGTTGATGCACTGGATGCCATTACTAGTTGTTTTGAAAACCAGTGGCAGCTTGTTTGGTAGGGACTTTGACCTAATGCCTCCTGACCGTCATTTCGCTGCAGTTTCCCATTACAACTTACAGAATGGAGTCTTGTCCAATTCACATCATATAAAGCTACACGCAAAGAGGAAAAAAAGTTGCACAACTTCATCACAAGCTAGAGAGAGAGAGAGAGAGAGAGAGAGAGAGAGAGAGAGACATGGGAATATTGAGGCTATCTCTGACTGCAGTGGTCCTGTTGCTATTGGTTTTGTGTAAGCCCTAGTTATTGTGCAAGAGTAGCTCATCTTCCTCTTGTCAGCAACCAACCCAAGCGAGTACCTGCTGATGAGTTGGTGGCTGTGAGCTTAAGGTCCAGGCGACGAAGCCCTCCACCGCCTACCCACAATTGGCAAATCCACTATTCTCCGCCACCGCCGAGATCACTGCCGCTGCCATCACCGGCACCATATCCCAGTGATCTTGAAGTAAATGGTTGATAAAGCCTTGGTCTTCGGTGGTTCTTAATGTATGACCTGAATTTAATTGTGTTTGCTTTTGTTTTTCAAATCGCTGATGCATGTAAGTTTGAGGGGTAGATTCAGTTTTTTCTTTATGTAGATCTCTCTGATGAGATCTTCCTGTGAAAATAAGTTTTCCTGCAGAATCTATTTGTATAATCACACCACTGCTTCCAATGTTGGTTTATCTAGTCAGTGAAATCTGGGTCATTGATAAACAAATAGGAGTAGGTATTGATGAGTCAAAGTTCAAATCCCCCTATAGCTTATGTATCAAAAAAAGCAGATATTAATTTATCTTGGTGTGGTGCTACCATGACGTGATGGTTCGCATTTCTCTCTTAGGTATCTCTGGGGATAGAAGGGCGAGGGAGTGTGGACGTTGACTGTGTCTTAGTCAGCTTCATCAAAGCTAAGAGAGCAGTAAGGCCAACAACCAACAGATATCTGACTTGAATTTTTTTTAGTTTAGATTAAAATTGTATACGATAGCTTGTTGAGTGTGACATGTAATGTTAGGTTCAGAGAAAAATAGAATGTTTGGGCGCTTACCTTATATTGGGTTTAGCTCTTATTTTCTATGAATGCCAAACAATATAATTTTACAAAAATATCATTTTTGTATTACATACTAATATTATTATTTTAACATCCTCTCAAACTCGCGATGTATGGCAATATTTGATAATGAAGAGATATCAGAGGAGATATCAGACGCTTGAGAAAGGAACTAATATGGATGGAGAACCAAAGATGAAGTAGCTACTTAAGCGATCGATTCGATTAGATGGAGCACTTGTTGAATGTGATTTACCTAAATCTTTTTTATCTATATCAAGTTGAACTTCAAGCCGATTAGTTTCTTTAGAATACACAAGACGGGCTCAAAAACCTATGAGGAGTCTCTTTCGCGTGAAACAAGGTAAACATTGATTGAGTGATGGAGAGGAGATTGTTATATCTGTGATAAGAATAGTGACATAGAAGGAATGTTCAAGAGAGAATCTACAATCACGAGAAACACTTTCAACATTAACAAGAAAAGACAAGTCTCCTCAAGAGAAAGTGAACGAGGATGACACAGGAGCCTAGAAGAGGAGAGGAGGCTACCACTGTTCATAGGAGAGGAATTGGGTGGCAATGGCATAAGAGGAGGCTATTAGAGAACCTGACAATGTGAATGTTTGTGAGCTCTGCAAGAAGAGAAGGAGGTCATGACAGTGATCAGCATGTAAGATAATTAGAGAAAATTAATTTTAGCTATTTAAATTCAGTACAAAAGAAAATTATTGTTAATCTTAGAATAATACAAGCTATTTTCTTGTGAATATGATAGTACATAATTTTATTATATTATTATTATTTACTCATTTCAAGAGTACAAGAGAATTTTTGATGAAACTATAATAGTGTAGAGGAATTTTTGTAATTTACCCTTTTAAAATTTACTTGTTATATTATAAGTCAGAGAAATAAATGGTGCATACAATCTTTGTCTTCAATAATTCTTTTTTTATAACAAAAACCATAGTAGTCTAGTGTTGAATTTATGGCCTCTCATTTCCCAATCCAATTCTTTGACCATTGAGCCGATTTTATATAATTTTTTATTATGTAGTCTAAATTTGATCGTGATTGCTTTTGTTTTCAAAACTCACAAGGTTCGATGCATGTGAGGTTAACTCGTCCTTTTTATAGATATTTATAATGAGGTTATTATTATGGGTAAATTAAAGAAAACCAATTTGTTCTATCAGCATTGTGCAGAAACCACCTCTTGTTCTACTGAAATGATCAGAAACCCTCTTAGATTATTGAAATTCACTTGAAAATACTCTTACATAATCATAAATTTTGGTAGAAGATCACTCTATTTTTTTCGAATTAGCAGAAAACACACTTATATTATGAGATATATTTGGCTACTTCTAGAAGGATTTGAGTATGAATCTTTCCCATTCAAATTCAATGTTATAGCATTCAAATATAAGATCTACTCCATCGAAGTTGATTTACTTTATTTAAAATAA
>JAVJIF010011728.1:0-128558 GCA_038442645.1 Agave tequilana | reverse complement strand
TTACATATATTATGCGATCATGGACTGCGACTATGGTCGCAGTACCGCGACTATGTCGCAGTACTTAACGAGAGCGATAGTATAATCACAGTTTACGTATTACTTTATATTTTTTGTTCTTTATTGTGACTGTTGTCTGAATAAGGACTGATTCTACAGTCGCAGTTTACGTATGTTTTTTTATGTTGTTTTGCGCTTTCACCGTAATGTTGTCTCAGCAGCCTATAAACTTTGAATTATTTTACTTATTGCATGCTTAGTAGGACTGCGACTATGGTCGCAGTTTTAAGAACAACAGTCGCAATTTCATATGTAATTAAAAGGACTGCGACTATGGTCGCAGTGTTTAAGAACAGCAGTCGCAGTTTCATATGTAATAAAAGAGCTTATAAGTTAATATAGTGAGAAAGAGACCTTACAAAAAAAGAGAATTTAAAGCTTTTAAAAGAAGACAAAATAACATTGAATATCAAAAGATCAGGAAATCAATCCTCGTCATTATCACCATCATAAGCAGATTCGTCGTCTTCATTCTTCTGCTCTTCCTGTTCATCACTTATTTCACATCATCTTCCTGTTTTTGAGGTTTTTTGTTTCACCGATAAAACTCCCAGAATGGATCGTCTCTATCAATCTCTTCGTCCGACCCGTTGCGAGAAAGCGAGCTACAACATCAGAGGACATACTTTCATCAAGCATGTCTCCGTCAAGTGACTGAGGAATAATGTCTTCCTCACTAACCCACATGAAAACTCATCATCCTCATGAATAGGAGGATCATTTAATATATTATTTGATGTAGTGAGATAGTCAAAAGGAGTGAAGTCAGACTGGTATCAGAATCACTAGAATAGCCTGAAGAAAAAGGACCGGTGGGGGGAACGATGAAGTTGAAATCTAAGTGTTCAAAGGAAGAAGATGGGGAGACATGATTCAAGAATGAATTTTTTTTGAAAGTTTTTGTAATCAATTGAAAAAGAAGAGCAAAAATATAGTTTTTAGGTATGAGATAATATATTAGTTACAAGCATTATATAAAGGTCAATATTGTAGAAGAACATGAATAGTTAATATAATTGTTACAGGTGACGGTTGAGTATGGTAAGAAGTGGTAAAAAAAATTAAATATTTAATTAAAATTTATTGCGGGAGAATCCGAAGAGTTCCTTTTTTTCAGAGGTTTAATACGTGAAGTACAAATTAACTTTTTATAGAATTGTTTGCCTATATCTTTAGATAAGTATGGTGCACATCTTTCCGTTATCGAGATTAACATTAGTGCATCTTTTTTCTAAACTGTTGTTGTATCACGCAGAAAGAATATAATTACTTCATTTAATTCAGTATAATTAATATAGTATTTTTTATAAGATTTGATATAAGCGAATTGATCTCAGGGTCGCATGGCTAATCTACTTTTTAAAAATATAAAAAATCTTTTACATAAGGCATGGGAAAGAGAATGCGACTTTTGGTCGCAGTACTGAAGGAGGTCGCACTGCTGTATGATAGCATGTTTCTGATATTTTTTATGCTGCTGCTGAGCTTACAAAAAAGGAATGCGACTTGGGTCGCAGACGTTATATAAAAAAGTTTGTTACACTATGACTGCGACTAGTGACTGCGACTTGTGTCGCAGTCGTCATATAAAATTGAAAGTTATATTGTATTAAGTCTGCGACCATGGATGTTTTTTTACTTTCAATCTTCTGCTTATTTTACATTATGTTGATCCAAATTTTTTTTATTATATTTTTCGATGTAGTATAATACGAATTTTTTAACTGTAGATATATTCAACTGAAATTTTTTTAGGTAAATTTTGTTTGTTGATGACTTTATTCCAGTTTAGAAGTAAAAAAGGGGTATTTTTGTCAATTTGTTTCACTATTGTTTAGGCGGGATTTTTTTGATTTTTTTGGCGCCTACACTTTGCGGCCGATATGTGGTATATATTCAGCCACGTCCCGCCGGCTGAGAAACTCTCTCAGCCTGCAGGCTGAGGTACAGTAACCCCATATTATTTTCTTTGTTATTATTATATGGATCTAACTTTATACTAATTTTAATTATTTCATGCGATATTATATTATTCAAGCGAATAAATATTTAAGTAAAAGTTTGACCACTAAATTAATAAATTCTATAATTTTATTTTCAGAGTATATCAAGTATTTGACATCTCACTTTTTAGTTCTACACGTTCTAAAATTTGTTCCAAATGCTCCGACTGTTCACCCATTATTCACAAAAGTCCATAAAATATTCTACTAAAAAGTTCTTGTTGGCTAACAACGCCTAAGATATATTCCAGGAAATGATCCAGTCTAAAAAATAGTTTTAGTTGACCAACCAGCCTTAGTAAGCACTAGTTATTAATTATTAGTATTAATTGTTGTTACTGATTAATATTAATTATTATTTTCCAATGGACTAATATTCATTATTGATGATAATAGTTATTTATTATTAATAGTTAAGGATTACTAACTACTATTTAAACTTTACTATGTAATGGTTAAATTTTATATGTAACTTTATAACATTATATATTAATATGCTTTTAATAACAATGATATATTTTAGAAATATGTATAGAAAAACATAAGCGGGTCGTGAGGTAATTGTTAGAGATTCAACTATTAGAAATTCTTAATATTATTTATCTAAACAGTAATTGTCTAAAAACTGTATTATTATTTCATTTATCGTGAAAAAAATTAATATTAATATTATACTAATTATTAATTAATCTTAATATCCTATTTACATTCTTACATTGTACTAGGGAATAGGCCGGGTCGGGTCGGGTCGGGCCAACTACTAACCATCTTTACCTGGGCGGGCTCTGGGCGAGTCCAGATTTGACTTGGGCATTAGACTCAAATAGTGCCCTTTCTCTTTGGTCAGCCCATGGGCTGTCTCGAAATTAACTTGCATAAGGGAAAAGAAATAAATGTCGTCAAAATCATATAAAGAAATCAAATAATAGTTTAATAACTCTCGGTTCTCTTCCTCCTAAGTTTCATAACTTCTGTTTATTTTTCAATTAAACAATTATAGATTAACACCCCATTAAATTAAAAATATAGACAAAATATCTTCCAAGTGTCGTAATATAGTTTTACTAATTATAAATCATAAATAAATTCGCATTTAAAAATATAGACAAAATATAATTTGTTTGAGAAAACTGTTATAAACACAATTGGCAAAATAAATAAATAAATAAGAAACATTGACTAAAATCAAAATAAAGTACCAAATGAACTCAACTAGCCAAAGGACGTTGAATATTTAATGTTTTCATCTTTGAATATAGAAGCTCAATCTCTTTGCGCCCTGAGTTTGCCTCCGCCGCGATTCAGAGCGCAGGTCTTGGAATTCTTGCCAGTACTCCTGGTTGTGGCCGTCAGGTCCACCAACTTTGCTCTCTGGTCTTCGACCACGCACTCTTAGCGTCGAGAGCTCACCTTTAGTTTCCGAACCTCGCCGCAGAGCTCAAGCTTCTCCGTACGCTCTTGGTCCAGTTGCAACCGGAGCAAGTCAATTTTTGTTGTCTTCTCGCAGACATCTTCGCACAAGAGGGAGACGTCCTCTTTCGCCTTCTTTAGCTCTTACAACCTAGCCAGGAGGCCCTCGATCAGCTCGAGCTTTTCTTTCTGTAGGTGCTTCACAGTCTCGGACTTTTACTCCACCTGCTGGAGTAGCTCCCCCGACTTCTTGATCCGTACGGAAAGTTGATTCTTGATGTCGCTCACCCAAGATCGGTGGCACGTAAACTTGCGATCCAGTTGAAAATCAAAAGGTCATGCGACATGAGCTTCATACGCACAGGCAACTTGGGTATCGAGCGGAACTGACGTTTCGCCACCCTCTCCCTCCGGGCTCAGGTAGTTTAGCATGGACCCGGGGTCCTCCCCAAGACCGAGGTCAGAAAACTTCTTTGTTTCTATCCTCAAGGGAGTCATCGGAGTCAGAGCCCTCTAGGCTCTACATCGGCTCTTCAAGGAACCCGACAAATGTGAAACTACCGCCCGTATAATAACGAAGTCTGTGGACCTCGAGCCCGAGGGCAACAGGTTCAACGATAGCCCGAGTGGTTTCAGCTGACACCAAGGCATCCACTGATACTGGGGCACCCACTGGCACCGAGGAGTCTACTAACACCAAGACATTCCCAAGGGGAAGAAGTCATGCCCTCAACAGTCTCACTTGGTTACAACCAATAACGGGGCATCAACACAAAAACAAGTTGACTTAAGAGAGACAAACATACACAAGAAAACTTTCATTAACATAAGTAGGAGTTACGAGACACAGGCAACAAATTAAGGCCACTCAAGCACTCACGACGTCCTTGTTGGCCTGGAGGCCTTCCTCTCTAGTTTTGATGATGATTAACTCATGTAGTTATGTTTACTAATAATCTTGTGTTTTTAGTCTCAGATTATTTAATAAGATATTAGTGGTGATTGCTTCAAAAAGAGGAGTTTGGAAGTCTTCACTTGGTGATTCCCGAGCCCGAGCGTCAAGATCATTCATAGCCATGCTCGATGGATCACGATGTTTGGACCGAGTCGATTTGAAGATGAAGATCATCAAGAAGACTTAGGTATCCTAGTTTAGAGTGTGTTTAGATCCATTTGTAAAGCTTAGAATAGTTGATATGCTCAAGTGCACAATACACTCACGTTTCATGTTTTGGATTTGTGTTTTCATGAATATTAGATCAAAACAAGTTTACATAGTTTATGTATAGTAGTTTCTTTCTATACATGCATGCTTAAACTCTAGACAAACTTATTTTGACTATTCTATTCATGTATTGAAAATCCAAGTTTGGTAAAAATACAAGTTTTGGTTTTGATAAAATTTGCAAGACACAAAAATGATTTTATATGTGATATATATCTTGAAATTTTTATCACAAGTTTGTATTTCAAAATAAAATGTTAAAACAAGTTTTATGGATTTTTAGAAGAGAAAAGAATTTTTACAAAATATTTTTACCCAGGTTTCTGACCCAGGCTGTGCTGACAGGCCAGGTCGGTCGACTGGGCGGTCGACTGCACCAAGGGCCGGTCGACCGCAACGGTCGACCGACGTGCTAAGACTTGTGCACGTCTGGCAGACATAGGCCCGGTCGACCGGGCGGTCGATCGGACCAGAGAGCCTAGCTCTCTGTATCTGGGCGGTCGACCGGACCGGTCGACCGGACCAGAGAGCTTGCTCTCTGTATCTGGGCAGTCGACCGGGCGGTCGACCGGATCTGCCCAACGGTCATATTTCTGACGTTGGCGGTCGACGGGCGGTCGACCGTCAGCCTGTCAGGCTGCCAGATCAGCCTAACGGCTAGTTTTCTTTTGGGGCTATAAATACCCCATCTCTCATGGTTTTCCCCAAGAATTTCAAGAGTAAAAATTCTCAGTTTTCTGAAGTGTTTTTAAAAGATTTCAAAAGTGTATTTGGGCTTTAAACTTCCATTTTGATTTGTTTTTCAAGGGTTTTGGAAAATAAAAAAAAAACTAGGTTTTTGGGATATTGTTTTGAATTTTCATTTCTATCATCTACAAGAGATTTCCCAAGTAGTTTTTCTTTGTTACTTGATTTCTGTAATACCCCGTTCCGGAATACGTACTTAGTTGCGTATTCAGATTTTCGATCGTATTTTTTCGATTTGTTTCCTGTATTTATTCTGTATTATGAATTCCTTATATGATTGTTTTGCCTTGGATTTGGATCGGTGAACTCGGAGTCAGCCTTGGTCTGAGCCGGGACTCGATCTCAAGAGTTTTACTTGTTTTAGACATTCTGGTTATCCGATTCGACCGATTTCAGTTTAAACATCGTTTTCCAATATTTTGGATTTTCTATGATTTTCTGGAATTTTCTGTGATTAAGTTGAAAATCTTCAAAACCGGTGTCGGCCAGTGCCGCTGACCGATTCCCGGATTTTTAATTCTCAAACTGTTTGGAATTTCATGATGGTCCTTTAGACTTTATCTTTTAGAATTACATTTCCTACTTAAATACTTTTTCTGAGAATTTTATGATTTTATGAAAATTCCATCGGAGTCGGTAGGTAACTGATTCCGGGATTTTTAGTTTAAAACTATAAAGTATTTCTGAAAAAGGACTTCACTATGAGTCTTCATATATTATTATTGATTTTTGGGTAAATTTCCGAGTCGTTCCGAGATACTTGAATTTCGGGCGATTCGGTATTTTCCGAATTGTTTTCCGTATTCTTGACTTGGACCCGGGTATCTGTATTTTCAACAATTTCATTTGAGTTCAAGAGAAAATATCTTCTCCTTTATAATTCCTCTTCCTTTTCCTTTTCTTTATTTCTTTCCTTCCTTCCAAGCCACACACTTTTCCAATTTCCCAAATTACCAAAATCCCTATTTTCCTCTCCACACAACTCCCACCTACCTCCACCATTTAATGCATCTCTCTCTCTCTCTCCCATGGCCGGCCAAGTGGCCAAGAGAGGGACACTCACCTCACCTCCCCTTTTGCAAATAACCCCCTCTTTTCCATCTCAATTACAACCCCTCACAAATTCCAAGTCATATATAAACATTCCTTTACATTTCCTTTTCTTTTTTCTTCACTTCACCAAAGAGAGACCCTTCACCAAAATCCCTCCTCCATCTCAACTCAACCTCCAACTTCAAGAGCTTCATCTAGGGCATCATCAAGGTCTTCATCTTCAACACCAACTCCCAAAGCAACACCAAGATCATCTCCACCTTGGGATCCTTTCAAGACTACAAAGCTTCACCTAACCAATCATAGTGAGTATTTTTACTCACCAAGACTTGTTTCATTCCTAAGCATACTTGTATCTCCATATCTTGTGTTCATATGTCATAAAAATCCTATTTTTAGACCCTCAAACACAACCAGCAAATTCTGTTCTGTACACTGTTTTTCCCCACTGTTAGTCGACTTGACCTAGAACCTAGTCGACTAGAAACCCTTAGCTGAAACGTAACCTTTTCTGACTTCACAGTTTTAGTCGACTAGTCCCTATTACCAGTCGACTAGATATCCCTAGTCGACTACTAGAATTCCCCTAGTCGACTCCTGAAATAAACTCAACTCTCTGTATCTCAAACTTAGTCGACTTAAGTATCCATTAGTCGACTTGTAGTTCCCTGTTAGTCGACTACCCTTTTTACCTAGTCGACTAACTCTTCCTGAAACAGAAACCCAAACTCTCTGGAACACATTATTAGTCGACCACCCTATTTTCCTAGTCGACTAACCCTTCTATTAGTCGACTACTATTCCAACCTAGTCGACTAACTTATGGCTGCCTGGTATTGTGATTTCCTTCTTGACTATGTATCTTACCCTTGATACATGTACTATATATTATTCCTACTTATACTTCATAGCTTGTACTTTATGATCTATTAATTGGTGTATATCATCTCTTGTCACTTCATATTCCCAGGTTTATGTATTGCCATGCAACTGCTTGTTTCATTCTTATACTTGTACCTTGCCGCGATATTATTGCTTCTTTATTTTATACCATGCGTGGCAGACCCTTCGAGGTCGTTGAACCCTGTTTGCTTCTATGTTTCCCCTTGCCTTGCTATGATCCAGACACGTCAGTACATGTTTTCCTTTAACACATGTATATCACCTGACATGCCACCACTTTACTAGACCTCTTGTTATGTCTTGACTGACCCGGCCTATTATCAATCTATTGTTATGATTTATTGCTTGTGATATATCACCACCTTGTCATGCTATCCTTTAAAACCAAGCATGATACACTTGACCTTATGATTATCTTGTTTACGGGAACCCTGCCTTATTTTATGGAACTAAGTGCCACACCATACTCGGTGGGGGCCACCTCTAGAATCCACTCCCTCAGAACAAAGTGCCACACGGAACAAAGTGCCACACCATACACGGTGGGGGCCACCCCTTGAATCTGTGGGGGCCACCTCTTGAATCTGTAGGGCTATTACTGTTATGTACATTTGTTTCCCGTAACCTGATAATTCTGTTAATAAACCATAAAAAGGACAACTTGTATGGGTATGGGAGGAAGTGATGGATGCCGGAATGATACCTTGCTTATAGTGATGGAATAAAAGTATATATATATGGATATATATATATACATTGGTGAAAGTGTTATGGCAACTATTATTAGGGGGACTTTGAGCCTCCAAACTGGTTCCAGGTGTATGGAAACTACTATAAGAAGTGATATCAGTTCTCCATCTACTTCCGTTAACAACCCTCGACTTTCTTATATATGGATGTATGTGGGTTGGGATCGATACCGAGACACATACCTAGATATATGGGTTAGACGAGTTATAATAATAATTGATCACTGTTATGGACCTTATTTTGATTCTCGATATTTCAGTCATGTTTCCAGTAGGACACTTATATGATTCCCGTTATTCCAGTTATGTTTCTAGTTATGATTCTTAGTATTCTTGTTATATATTCCCGTTTGACTGTCATATGAATTGCAACTCTGAATCTATATGCTTGGGATTTCTGTGGCATGAGACAAGGGTATATATATGAGGGTTTCCTTGTTTGGATTATCCCCTCGATGTATTAGTCTCATGGGACCGTGACTTAAGCATATACAATCACTTTTGCCTGTAATCAGCCTTACTTTGCATTTCCCGTTTCACGATTATGCTATACCTGCCCTTGTATACTACTCTTGTGTTCTAACCTTTCTACTCTTGTCGCTTAGCCATTTGGCTGTAGCCTGTTCATTATTGGGAGGTCCTGACTCCCTTGGATTTGTATGTTCAGGTTGAAGCTTGGATCTAAGTGGAGCTGTCCACAGTAGATCGAGCTTTCTTTAGTGAGCAGGCAGACTAGCTCTCCTTCCTTCGTGCCAGACTCCTTTTGATTCACGGGATCTTCACCCTTCTCGTGAGCATTTTGTATTTTTATTGTATATTTTACTTTTGGACTTGGTTGTGATAAAAGACATATGTAATATGTAATGTTATCATACACTGTGATGACCTTGTATATGTACCTTTTATGTTGGCATTTGTATGTATACCACGCTTTGTGTTGTACTCTGATTCCTTGCTTGTACTTTTATGCTTAGCGTATATACGTGGGGGCACTTTCTGACCTACGTATATACGTTGCAGTGACGTCCCCGTATCCGTGGAATCGGGGCGTTACAGGTTGGTATCAGAGCTTAGGCTCTCCCACCTATAGTACAATCAAGCGGCAAATTCTAGTAATTTGCTAATGCCAACTACAATGTACAAAGTCATATAGTCCTTCTTGATTATCTAGTTCTTCTTGGTTCCTTCCTTCATGTCCTGAAATCCTTCCATTTTTCCATCACTTTCCAGTCATTCTTCATCAACTAGGCATGGATAGAAGATCGGGTCGTAGCAACTCTGGACCAGCATCGAATGGAGCAGGGGGAGAGAATGTGGATATACTGAGGGTTATCCAGATGATGATGGAGAACCAGCAGCAGCAGACAGAACTTCTCCGGCAAGAGTTAGCAACACCTAAAGGACAAAGGCCGGGGAATATATCAGATTTCAGACGGCTGCAGCCAGCTATATTCACGGGTGAAGAGAACCCTTGGATGCTGAGCAATGGTTGACCGACACATCAGACTTGTTGAATGCAGCCCGTGTCCCAGAGGAAAACCAAGTGGAAGTTGCCAAGGTTCAATTGAAGGATATAGCTAGAACTTGGTGGCTAGCTGAGGAGGCAAGATTGGAGAAGCCTGTCACTTGGGACACATTCTCCAAGAGTTTTTATAGCAGATTCTTCCCTGCTACTGCTCAGAGGATATGGAGGAGCAGTTCATCAGACTCCAGCAGTGGAACAAGTCCGTGGACGAGTATGCCGCGGAGTTTCTCAGACTTAGCCGCTTCGCGCCGTACATGGTAACGGATGAGGAGAAGCGAGCAAGCAGATTTCAACAGGGCCTACAGATGGACATTCAGATGTTCCTAATGCCCCAACAGCTGTAGACTTATTCGGAAGTTCTCACCATAGCTCGAGAAGTGGAGCGTGGATTGGAGAAGAAGAGATTGACCCAGATAAGGGACCAGGCCAAGAAGAGGCCTTTTGAGCTGATGGATGAGGAGGATGCAGATAGGGCAACCCATGGCCCGATGATGAAGAGACCATTCCAACCTCCTCTGTCTCAGATAGTATGCAATTTCTGCCATAGACCAGGGCATTATAAGAGAGATTGTCGGGTGGCCAATGGATTATGTTTGGCATGTGGGGCAGAGAGTCATACACTAAGGAGTTGCCCGTACAGAAAGTTTGGGCATGTGGCGCCAATCAGACCAGCTCTTCCAGCTCCAGCACATCCAGCCCCAGCATTTCCAGCACCGCCACTGAGGAGGAATCCAGATCCTGTTGATCGAAGAGTTCCATTTCCACCCAACGGTATGATCATCAGCAAAGGGGGATGAGAGCTAGAGCAGATCAGGGTAGAGGCCAAGGTTACATCATGGCAGCAGAGGCATCGGATGACGCAGCAGAGTGTGAAGACCAGTATCCAGATCAGGAGCCTTAGGGATATCATGGTAACCCCTACCCCATATCTTGCATTTGAGTTGGTTATCATTCTAAATGTTTTTCTCTTGTCATTCTTTCATTTTCCATCCTGATCCTCCTGTATTCATCTTATTCCCTGTTTTGGTTTTATGAGCCCTTTATTCCAGCCTTTGTCCCCTTTGTGTTCATTTCACCCCTTAATGAAATTGCGAGGACGCAATTTTTGTAAGGTGGGTGGATTGTAATACCCCGTTCCCGGAATACGTACTTAGTTGCGTATTCAGATTTCGATCGTATTTTTTCGATTTGTTTCCTGTATTTATTCTGTATTATGAATTCCTTATATGATTGTTTTGCCTTGGATTTGGATCGGTGAACTCGAGTCAGCCTTGGTCTGAGCCGGGGACTCGATCTCAAGAGTTTTACTTGTTTTAGACATTCTGGTTATCCGATTCGACCGATTTCAGTTAAACATCGTTTTCCAAATTTTGGATTTTCTATGATTTTCTGGAATTTTCTGTGATTAAGTTGAAAATCTTCAAAACCGGTGTCGGCCAGTGCCGCTGACCGATTCCCGGATTTTTAATTCTCAAACTGTTTGGAATTTCATGATGGTCCTTTAGACTTTATCTTTTAGAATTACATTTCCTACTTAAATACTTTTTCTGAGAATTTTATGATTTTATGAAAATTCCATCGGAGTCGGTAGGTAACTGATTCCGGGATTTTTAGTTTTAAAACTATAAAGTATTTGTGAAAAAGGACTTCACTATGAGTCTTCATATATTATTATTGATTTTTGGGTAAATTTGCGAGTCGTTCCGAGATACTTGAATTTCGGGCGATTCCGGTATTTTCCGAATTGTTTTCCGTATTCTTGACTTGGACCCGGGTATCTGTATTTTCAACAATTTCATTTGAGTTCAAGAGAAAATATCTTCTCCTTTATAATTCCTCTTCCTTTTCCTTTTCTTTATTTCTTTCCTTCCTTCCCAAGCCACACACTTTTCCAATTTTCCCAAATTACCAAAATCCCTATTTTCCTCTCCACACAACTCCCACCTACCTCCACCATTTAATGCATCTCTCTCTCCTCTCCCATGGCCGGCCAAGTGGCCAAGAGAGGGACACTCACCTCACCTCCCCTTTTGCAAATAACCCCCTCTTTTCCATCTCAATTACAACCCCTTCACAAATTCCAAGTATATAAAACATTCCTTTACATTTCCTTTTCTTTTTTCTTCACTTCACCAAAGAGAGACCCTTCACCAAAATCCCTCCTCCATCTCACTCAACCTCCAACTTCAAGAGCTTCATCTAGAGCATCATCAAGGTCTTCATCTGTAATACCCCGTTCCCGGAATACGTACTTAGTTGCGTATTCAGATTTTCCGATCGTATTTTTTCGATTTGTTTCCTGTATTTATTCTGTATTATGAATTCCTTTTATGACTGTTTTGTCTTGGATTTGGATTCGTGGATTCGGAGTCAGCCCTAGTCTGAACGAAGGCCCGATCCTAGAATATTACTCGATTTGGTCTTTTACTATTCCGATTTAACCGATTTTAGTTTTAAATATCATTTTCCATTATTATATATTTTCTATGATTTTCTAGATTTTTCTGGAATTAAAATGAATTTCTTCAAAACCGGTGTCGGCCAGTGCCGCTGACCGATTCCTGGATTTTTAATTCTCATACAGTTAGGAATTTCATGATGGTCCTTTAGATATTATCTTTTAGAATCATATTTTCTACCTACATTCTTTTTCTGAGGATTTTATGATTTTATGGAAATTCCTTCGGAGTCGGTAGGTAACTGATTCCAGGATTTTTAGTTTACAATCGGGATTGAATTTCTGAATTCCGCTTTCACTTTACGTCTTAAAATCATGTTTTCTTCTTTAATGCATTTTTGATTTTCTGAGATTTTCGGAATTTATCAAAATCCGGCCGACCCGGTGTAGACCGTATCGGTGTTTGACTTCTGGATTTTAATTTGAAAACGGGATTTTATTTCTGAAAACCGATTTCATATTATTCCTCAGGATGACGTTTTCTACCTCCGGGTATTTTTGGTTTTTTGGAGACAGTCGATTTTTCAACCCTATTATTATATTATATTTTTTTTAATCTTTCTTTCTTTCTTTTCCTTTCTTTTCCTTCCTTTTCTCACCAACCCCACCTACTCCCCTCCACGTGGGGAGACACCTCCCTCTCCCTCATTAATCCCTCTCCCATCACCCTCTCTCTCTTTCTTTTTCTTTCTTTTTCTTTTCTTTTCTTTTCTTCTTTTTTTCCCTCCACTTCTCTTCCTCCTCCATCTGAGCGACGCCCACTCCACCGAACCACCTCCGGCCACCACGGCCACCTCCGGCGGTCAACGCCGGCGTGAGATCAACCCCCATCCTCTCTTTCTTTTCTTCTTTTCTTTTCTTTTCTTTTCTTTTCCTCCTCTTGGATCCGGCCACCACCTCGCCGCCGATCCATCTCCTCCGGCGCCGCCCCGGCGTGGGCAGACCGCCGCCGGCGCGAGGCCGGCGGCCTTGGGCGTGGCCAGGGGCCTCGGGCCCCCTGTGCTCTGCTGTGGAGGGGGCGGGGCCCCCTCCTTCTTCTCCTCGGGGTGGCCGGCGCCACCCCGATTCGGGCCACCGCCGGCGGTAAAGCGGCGGCCGTGGGCGGCCAGGGACCCGCCTGGGCCCCTGTGCTGGGCTGAGAGGGGGGCAAGGCCCCCTCTTTCTCTGCTGGAGGGGGCGCAGCCCCTCCCTTCTCTGTTGAGGGGGCGCTGCCCCCTCTCTTTCTCTGCCGGCGGCCGGCGCCGCCTGGCGCCGCCCTGGCCGGCGACCGGCTGAGCGCCCCCAGGGGGGGGGCGCTGTGTGCGGGAGCAAGGGGGCAACAGCCCCCTCTCTGTTTTCTCTCCTCTCTCTCTCCTGGACTCTCCCTCTCTCTCTCTCTTGGATCTCTCTCTCTCTCCTGTTTCTCTCTCCTCTCTCTTTCTCTCTCCTCTCTTTCTCACTCTAGCTCTCTCTCTCTCTCAACCACACCCTCTCTCTCTCCTGATTCTCTCCTCTCTCATCATCTCTTTCTCTCTCTAGAAATCTCCTTTCTCTCTCTAGATTTCTCTCTCTTTCTCTCTCTTCATTTTCTCTCTCCTGCTCCCTCTCTCTCTCTCTTCACCACAACCACCACCACAACCTCCTTTGGTTTTGGACCGTAGCTTCCTTCGTCGATCGTGTCGCCGTGGATCCATTTGGCGATATTGTCAACCTCGATCCTTCCGAACACGTAGAGCTTCCAATCACCGATCTATGTGAGTATTCCTACTCACCAAGACTTGTCTAATTCTTTGTATATTCATGTATCCATATCATATAGGTTTGTATCTTCATAAACATGCTATTTGATTATCAAACACAACCACCATTAGAAATCTGTTCTGGTTGCTGTTTCCAGTCGATAGTCGACTTGACCTAGAACCTAGTCGACTAGAAACCCTTAGCTGAAACTTAACCTTTTCTGGAAACGCAGTATTAGTCGACTTACCTATTTTCCTAGTCGACTAGAGACCCTTAGTCGACTACACCCTTGACCCTAGTCGACTAACTCATATGAACTGCGACCTTATTACTGAAGGTGCGACTTCATCAGTCGACTACCAAATTCCACCCTAGTCGACTTGAACCCCCTAGTCGACTAACCCTTCTCCCTAGTCGACTCCTGAATCAAAACCCAACTTTCTGTATCTCAGTTCTAGTCGACTTGACCATACAATTAGTCGACTTAGAGTATCTGTTAGTCGACTACCTATTTTACCCCAGTCGACTAACCTTTCCCTGAACCAAATCTAACTCTCTGGATCACAGTATTAGTCGACTACCCCCTCTTCCTAGTCGACTAACCCCTCTATTAGTCGACTACTCTTCCAACCTAGTCGACTAATTCTGGCTGTCTGTTCTGATTGATTTCTTCCTTGAACATGAACCTTAACCTATAGACTTATATCACATATTGGTATTCCTTGACTTGTCACTTGACAAACATCGTCTTCTATTCTCTTCCTCTCTCCTCTTCACTCTACATATTTATATCAGGTTTGGTGGCGCGTCCCAACTTCCGTGGATTTCGGATCTTTCGGCGTTTCGGTGATTCAGGCGAGTTTCTCACTCGCTACCCTTGCTTTACCATTCCATTGATTATGATAGTATTCTCGCACTAGTCTTCATGTATTGTATTTCATGCTTTATATCTTTTATTGCTTTATACTATGCGTGGCCGACCCTTCGTGGTCGTTGTATTCTTGGTTTCGGATATGCTGTCACTTGCCCTGCTATTATTTCAGACCAGTCAGTTACATGCTTCCTTTTACACATGTATATCACCTGACCATCTAGTGTATGCCACCTGACCACCTGACTTGTTACTATTTGGTAAGACCCTATTGGTATGACCTGACTTACCCAGACTATTATCAATCTCTTGACGTAACTTGCTACCTGATTATTATCAATCTCTTATATGTTTGGTTGCTTATTCATTATCACCATCCTATCATGCTATCACCTTACACCCAGCATGATAACTTGACTTGTGATTGTCATCTTTACGGGAACTTGACTTATTATCCTGTATCATGATCAGTGACCTGTATATTGTATTCCTGCTTTACATGCAGTGACTTGACTATATGTATTTGTGTACTCCTGATTCCTGATCATGTTCATTTCCTGTTTTCCCGTAAAGTGATAATTAAACTATTGAATCTTAAAATGGACCAACTTGTATTGGGTCGGGGGAAATATGCGGATATCGATATGTGTTCGTGTTTACAGTGGCTTTAGGTTGTGCACTATATTTCCGGTCTGACCTGTGGTACTCCAGGGGACCGAGGGGAGAGCTGGCTCCCTTATTCCTGGCTTCATTATTATAAGGGCATACATAAGTCCCTCCTGTTTGGCCTTGCGGCTGGCTTCCGTTTCCATGCAACGGAACAATCCTGGGCCGTGGTCCCGGGTATGTACGGGACCCACTGTAAACATAGTTCGTTGATACCCCCGCTTGTTTCCAATAACAACCTCGACTTGCTTATATATGGATGTATGTGAGTTGGCCGTACACCGAGACACATACCTAGATATATGTGTAAGACGAGTAATAATAATAAAGTGTCATAATAATCGGCTCTTTAAGTTGTAAGTAGAGGTATGTGGAATGGGACGCATACCAAAGCCTACATCTTAAATAGCTATGAATCCGTGATGTGCCTTACGTATTGCTTTCCCGGACTTTATATCGGATTTCATGTTTTATGAGTATTATGATATGACTACCTTGTAGCTCGTCCTTGGTTTTATTCTGATTTCTTGTTTTATGATTATCATGCCATATCTATTCTTACCTGCTTTATCCTATCTGCCTCCTGAGTATTCCCACTTGATATATGCATTATTGTGCTCACCCTGCTTCACCACTTGGTTTTGCTTCTACACTCGCCTGGGGAGTATCATTTGACTCCCTGGATCCTCACGTCCAGGTCATGGAGCTAGGAGCGTGTGATCGGAGTAGCGCAGTGGTAGCGTGGATCCCCAGCAGGCCTTTCAGAGTTCCATCCTTCCAGACCCCCTGTGAGTCTCTCGAGTTTCCTTTTTAAACTCGTGAGTGTCCTTTTCTATTCATACTTGTACTTTTCCTTGTATACATGTATGTGGACACCCTTTTATACTGTTCATATATCTTGTGTATCTCTTGTATTCCCGCATTTGCGCATCAGTGATATAATATTATTGTAATATTGTAATCACTCTGGTGATAATTCTGTAATTGTATATATATGTGTTGGAATGTATAATGCACCATTTGCTTCCGTACTCTGATTTCTTATCTGTACTGATGCTTAGCGTATATACGGGAAGGTAATTCGGACTTACGTATATACGTTGCAGTGACGTCCCCGTATCGCCGGGATCGGGGCGTTACAGGTTGGTATCAGAGCTTAGGCTCTAACTTCCTCAGTACGTCCAGAAGGCAAATCAATGGTAAAGAGATTTGCAACTGGAATACATGAGTCTTGGTTATACATTCCAACTGCAAGTGCAGAGTTATCTATTTCTTGGCTATCTTTCCTTTGATTTCTAATCCCTCCTTGAATATCTTTCCCTTGATTCCTAATCACTCCTATCCTTTCCCTGTTTGGTTTTTATGTTTTGGTTTATGAAGCCTTATACTATTTTAAGATATGACTAGACTAGAGAGGTAGTGGCTGGTTCAGAATGAAGCTCTTATGTGATCTCTTCGGCCAACTTGATGAAGCTTGGTATTCTCCAGATCGATCTTGATCTGGCTATCTTTCAGAGGACAGCAGTTGGATTCTTAATTATCGGTCTTCTTTATTATGCTCAGGATTTTCGGGGTTTTCTTTATTACACAGCCACGACATCATCAGTATTCATTTATTCCACAGCCACGACATCATCAGTATTTATCAGCATTATTCTAAAGATTTATTACACAGCCACGACATCATCAGCCGGAAATGCAGAGTATGATTATTATTCAGTTGACTTGAGAGCCCTACCTATAGTGCTTCATATCTAATTAGTATAAATTCCAGCCTTTGTCCCCTTGTGTTCAATTCACCCCTTAACGAAATTGCGAGGACGCAATTTTTTGTAAGGTGGGTGGATTGTAATACCCCGTTCCCGGAATACGTACTTAGTTGCGTATTCAGATTTTCCGATCGTATTTTTCGATTTGTTTCCTGTATTTATTCTGTATTATGAATTCCTTTATGACTGTTTTGTCTTGGATTTGGATTCGTGGATTCGGAGTCAGCCCTAGTCTGAACCGAAGGCCCGATCCTAGAATATTACTCGATTTGGTCTTTTTACTATTCCGATTTAACCGATTTTAGTTTTAAATATCATTTTCCATTATTATATTTTCTATGATTTTCTAGATTTTTCTGGAATTAAAATGAATTTCTTCAAAACCGGTGTCGGCCAGTGCCGCTGACCGATTCCTGGATTTTTAATTCTCATACAGTTAGGAATTTCATGATGGTCCTTTAGATATTATCTTTTAGAATCATATTTTCTACCTACATTCTTTTTCTGAGGATTTTATGATTTTATGGAAATTCCTTCGGAGTCGGTAGGTAACTGATTCCAGGATTTTTAGTTTACAATCGGGATTGAATTTCTGAATTCCGCTTTCACTTTACGTCTTAAAATCATGTTATCTTCTTTAATGCATTTTCTGGGATTTTTCGGAATTTATCAAAATCCGGCCGACCCGGTGTAGACCGGTATCGGTGTTTGGCTTCTGGATTTTTAATTTGAAAACGGGATTTATTTCTGAAAACCGATTTCATATTATTCCTCAGGATGACGTTTTCTACCTCCGGGTATTTTTGGGGATTTTTGGAGACAGTCGATTTTTCAACCCTATTATTATATTATATTTTTTTTAATCTTTTTCTTTCTTTTCCTTTCTTTTCCTTCCTTTCTCACCAACCCACCTACTCCCCTCCACGTGGGGAGACACCTCCCCTCTCCCTCATTAATCCCTCTCCCATCACCCTCTCTTCTTTCTTTTTCTTTTCTTTTCTTTTTTTTTCTTTTCTTCCTTCTTCTTTTTCCCTCCACTTCTCTTCCTCCTCCATCTGAGCGACGCCCACTCCACCGAACCACCTCCGGCCACCACGGCCACCTCCGGCGGTCAACGCCGGCGTGAGATCAACCCCCCATCCTCTCTTTCTTTTCTTCTTTTCTTTTCTTTTCTTTTCTTTTCCTCCTCTTGGATCCGGCCACTACCTCGCCGGCCGATCCATCTCCTCCGGCGCCGCCCCGGCGTGGCAGACCGCCGCCGGCGCGAGGCCGGCGGCCTTGGGCGTGGCCAGGGGGCCTCGGGCCCCCTGTGCTCTGCTGTGGAGGGGGCGGGGCCCTCCTTCTTCTCCTCGGGGTGGCCGGCGCCACCCGATTCGGGCCACCGCCGGCGGTAAGCCGGCGGCCGTGGGCGGCCAGGGGCCCGCCTGGGCCCTGTGCTGGGCTGAGAGGGGGGCAAGGCCCCCTCTTTCTCTGCTGGAGGGGGCGCAGCCCCCTCCCTTCTCTGTTGAGGGGGCGCTGCCCCCTCTCTTTCTCTGCCGGCGGCCGGCGCCGCCTGGCGCCGCCCTGGCCGGCGACCGGCTGAGCGCCCCCAGTGGGGGGGCGCTGTGTGCGGGAGCAAGGGGGGCAACAGCCCCCCTCTCTGTTTCTCTCCTCTCTCTCTCTCTCCTGGACTCTCCTCTCTCTCTCTTGGATCTCTCTCTCTCTCCTGTTTCTCTCTCCTCTCTCTTTCTCTCTCCTCTCTTTCTCACTCTAGCTCTCTCTCTCTCTCTCAACCACACCCTCTCTCTCTCTCCTGATTCTCTCCCTCTCTCATCATCTCTTTCTCTCTCTAGAAAATCCTTTCTCTCTCTAGATTTCTCTCTCTTTCTCTCTCTTCATTTTCTCTCTCTGCTCCCTCTCTCTCTCTCTTCACCACAACCACCACCACAACCCTCCTTTGGTTTGGACCGTAGCTTCCTTCGTCGATCGTGTCGCCGTGGATCCATTTGGCGATATTGTCAACCTCGATCCTTCCGAACACGTAGAGCTTCCAATCACCGATCTATGTGAGTATTCCTACTCACCAAGACTTGTCTAATTCTTTGTATATTCATGTATCCATATCATATAGGTTTGTATCTTCATAAACATGCTATTTGATTATCAAACACAACCACCATTAGAAATCTGTTCTGGTTGCTGTTTCCAGTCGATTAGTCGACTTGACCTAGAACCTAGTCGACTAGAAACCCTTAGCTGAAACTTAACCTTTTCTGGAAACGCAGTATTAGTCGACTTACCTATTTTCCTAGTCGACTAGAGACCCTTAGTCGACTACACCCTTGACCCTAGTCGACTAACTCATATGAACTGCGACCTTATTACTGAAGGTGCGACTTCATCAGTCGACTACCAAATCCACCCTAGTCGACTTGAACCCCCTAGTCGACTAACCCTTCTCCCTAGTCGACTCCTGAATCAAAACCCAACTTCTGTATCTCAGTTCTAGTCGACTTGACCATACAATTAGTCGACTTAGAGTATCTGTTAGTCGACTACCTATTTTACCCAGTCGACTAACCTTTCCCTGAAACCAAATCTAACTCTCTGGATCACAGTATTAGTCGACTACCCCCTCTTCCTAGTCGACTAACCCCTCTATTAGTCGACTACTCTTCCAACCTAGTCGACTAATTCTGGCTGTCTGTTCTGATTGATTTCTTCCTTGAACATGAACCTTAACCTATAGACTTATATCACATATTGGTATTCCTTGACTTGTCACTTGACAAACATCGTCTTCTATTCTTCCTCTCTCCTCTCACTCTACATATTTATATCAGGTTGGTGGCGCGTCCCAACTTCCGTGGATTTCGGATTTCGGCGTTTCGGTGATTCAGGCGAGTGTTCTCACTCGCTACCCTCTTGCTTTACCATTCCATTGATTATGATAGTATTCTCGCACTAGTCTTCATGTATTGTATTTCATGCTTTATATCTTTTATTGCTTTATACTATGCGTGGCCGACCCTTCGTGGTCGTTGTATTCTTGGTTTCGGATATGCTGTCACTTGCCCTGCTATTATTTCAGACCAGTCAGTTACATGCTTCCTTTTAACACATGTATATCACCTGACCATCTAGTGTATGCCACCTGACCACCTGACTTGTTACTATTGGTAAGACCCTATTGGTATGACCTGACTTACCCAGACTATTATCAATCTCTTGACGTAACTTGCTACCTGATTATTATCAATCTCTTATATGTTGGTTGCTTATTCATTATCACCATCCTATCATGCTATCACCTTACACCAGCATGATAACTTGACTTGTGATTGTCATCTTTACGGGAACTTGACTTATTATCCTGTATCATGATCAGTGACCTGTATATTGTATTCCTGCTTTACATGCAGTGACTTGACTATATGTATTTGTGTACTCCTGATTCCTGATCATGTTCATTCCTGTTTTTCCCGTAAAGTGATAATTAAACTATTGAATCTTAAAATGGACCAACTTGTATTGGGTCGGGGGAAATATGCGGATATCGATATGTGTTCGTGTTACAGTGGCTTTAGGTTGTGCACTATATTTCCGGTCTGACCTGTGGTACTCCAGGGGACCGAGGGGAGAGCTGGCTCCCTTATTCCTGGCTTCATTATTATAAGGGCATACATAAGTCTCCTGTTTGGCCTTGCGGCTGGCTTCCGTTTCCATGCAACGGAACAATCCTGGGCCGTGGTCCCGGGTATGTACGGGACCCACTGTAAACATAGTTCGTTGATACCCCCGCTTGTTTCCAATAACAACCTCGACTTGCTTATATATGGATGTATGTGAGTTGGTCGTACACCGAGACACATACCTAGATATATGTGTAAGACGAGTAATAATAATAAAGTGTCATAATAATCGGCTCTTTAAGTTGTAAGTAGAGGTATGTGGAATGGGACGCATACAAAGCCTACATCTTAAATAGCTATGAATCCGTGATGTGCCTTACCGTATTTGCTTTCCCGGACTTTATATCGGATTTCATGTTTATGAGTATTATGATATGACTACCTTGTAGCTCGTCTTGGTTTATTCTGATTTCTTGTTTTATGATTATCATGCCATATCTATTCTTACCTGCTCTATCCTATCTGCCTCCTGAGTATTCCCACTTGATATATGCATTATTGTGCTCACCCTGCTTCACCACTTGGTTTTGCTTCTACACTCGCCTGGGGAGTATCATTTGACTCCCCTGGATCCTCACGTCCAGGTCATGGAGCTAGGAGCGTGTGATCGGAGTAGCGCAGTGGTAGCGTGGATCCCCAGCAGGCCTTTCAGAGTTCCATCCTTCCAGACCCCCTGTGAGTCTCTCGAGTTTTCCTTTTTAAACTCGTGAGTGTCCTTTTCTATTCATACTTGTACTTTTCCTTGTATACATGTATGTGGACACCCTTTATACTGTTCATATATCTTGTGTATCTCTTGTATTCCCGCATTTGCGCATCAGTGATATAATATTATTGTAATATTGTAATCACTCTGGTGATAATTCTGTAATTGTATATATATGTGTTGGAATGTATAATGCACCATTTGCTTCCGTACTCTGATTCTTGTCTGTACTGATGCTTAGCGTATATACGGGAAGGTAATTCGGACTTACGTATATACGTTGCAGTGACGTCCCCGTATCGCCGGGATCGGGGCGTTACATCATCTTCAACCACCAACTCCCAAAGCAACACCAAGATCATCTCCACCTTGGGATCCTTTCAAGACTACAAAGCTTCACCTAACCAATCATAGTGAGTATTTTTACTCACCAAGACTTGTTTCATTCCTAAGCATACTTGTATCTCCATATCTTGTGTTCATATGTCATAAAAATCCTATTTTTAGACCCTCAAACACAACCAGCAAATTCTGTTCTGTACACTGTTTTTCCCCACTGTTAGTCGACTTGACCTAGAACCTAGTCGACTAGAAACCCTTAGCTGAAACGTAACCTTTTCTGACTTCACAGTTTTAGTCGACTAGTCCCTATTACCAGTCGACTAGATATCCCTAGTCGACTACTAGAATTCCCTAGTCGACTCCTGAAATAAACTCAACTCTCTGTATCTCAAACTTAGTCGACTTAAGTATCCATTAGTCGACTTGTAGTTCCCTGTTAGTCGACTACCCTTTTTACCTAGTCGACTAACTCTTCCTGAAACAGAAACCCAAACTCTCTGGAACACATTATTAGTCGACCACCCTATTTTCCTAGTCGACTAACCCTTCTATTAGTCGACTACTATTCCAACCTAGTCGACTAACTTATGGCTGCCTGGTATTGTGATTTCCTTCTTGACTATGTATCTTACCCTTGATACATGTACTATATATTATTCCTACTTATACTTCATAGCTTGTACTTTATGATCTATTAATTGGTGTATATCATCTCTTGTCACTTCATATTCCCAGGTTTATGTATTGCCATGCAACTGCTTGTTTCATTCTTATACTTGTACCTTGCCGCGATATTATTGCTTCTTTATTTATACCATGCGTGGCAGACCCTTCGAGGTCGTTGAACCCTGTTTGCTTCTATGTTTCCCCTTGCCTTGCTATGATCCAGACACGTCAGTACATGTTTTCCTTTAACACATGTATATCACCTGACATGCCACCACTTTACTAGACCTCTTGTTATGTCTTGACTGACCCGGCCTATTATCAATCTATTGTTATGATTTATTGCTTGTGATATATCACCACCTTGTTATGCTATCCTTTAAAACCAAGCATGATACACTTGACCTTATGATTATCTTGTTTACGGGAACCCTGCCTTATTTTATGGAACTAAGTGCCATACCATACTCGGTGGGGGCCACCTCTAGAATCCACTCCCTCAGAACAAAGTGCCACACGGAACAAAGTGCCACACCATACACGGTGGGGGCCACCCCTTGAATCTGTGGGGGCCACCTCTTGAATCTGTAGGGCTATTACTGTTATGTACATTTGTTTCCCGTAACCTGATAATTCTGTTAATAAACCATAAAAAGGACAACTTGTATGGGTATGGGAGGAAGTGATGGATGCCGGAATGATACCTTGCTTATAGTGATGGAATAAAAGTATATATATATGGATATATATATACATTGGTGAAAGTGTTATGGCAACTATTATTAGGGGGACTTTGAGCCTCCAAACTGGTTCCAGGTGTATGGAAACTACTATAAGAAGTGATATCAGTTCTCCATCTACTTCCGTTAACAACCCTCGACTTTCTTATATATGGATGTATGTGGGTTGGGATCGATACCGAGACACATACCTAGATATATGGGTTAGACGAGTTATAATAATAATTGATCACTGTTATGGACCTTATTTTGATTCTCGATATTTCAGTCATGTTTCCAGTAGGACCTTATATGATTCCCGTTATTCCAGTTATGTTTCTAGTTATGATTCTTAGTATTCTTGTTATATATTCCCGTTTGACTGTCATATGAATTGCAACTCTGAATCTATATGCTTGGGATTTCTGTGGCATGAGACAAGGGTATATATATGAGGGTTTCCTTGTTTGGATTATCCCCTCGATGTATTAGTCTCATGGGACCGTGACTTAAGCATATACAATCACTTTTGCCTGTAATCAGCCTTACTTTGCATTTCCCGTTTCACGATTATGCTATACCTGCCCTTGTATACTACTCTTGTGTTCTAACCTTTCTACTCTTGTCGCTTAGCCATTTGGCTGTAGCCTGTTCATTATTGGGAGGTCCTGACTCCCTTGGATTTGTATGTTCAGGTTGAAGCTTGGATCTAAGTGGAGCTGTCCACAGTAGATCGAGCTTTCTTTAGTGAGCAGGCAGACTAGCTCTCCTTCCTTCGTGCTAGACTCCTTTTGATTCACGGGATCTTCACCCTTCTCGTGAGCATTTTGTATTTTTATTGTATATTTTACTTTTGGACTTGGTGTGATAAAAGACATATGTAATATGTAATGTTTATCATACACTGTGATGACCTTGTATATGTACCTTTTATGTTGGCATTTGTATGTATACCACGCTTTGTGTTGTACTCTGATTCCTTGCTTGTACTTTTATGCTTAGCGTATATACGTGGGGGCACTTTCTGACCTACGTATATACGTTGCAGTGACGTCCCCGTATCCGTGGAATCGGGGCGTTACAATTTCCAAAAACACCTTGATTTTCACACTTGAGCTATATCATCTATCCTAATCTATTAGGATCTTTGTTTTGTGGAAAAGAGAAAAAGAGAAGTGTTTGAGGTTAAGCCTCCAAGATTGTAAACCCTCCTTTTATTTGTGTATCCCTCTTTGGTAGAGGTTGATCGGAGTGGTATTGTTTGTATCCCTCTTCGGTAGAGGTGATTGAGTTTGTTTGTTGGCTACGGGCCTTATCCCTCTTCGGTAGAGGTGGATTATGGTTGTATTGCCTCGGTGGTATTGTAAGGTTGAGAGAGGAGTTCGATACTCCTATAGTGGATTAGAAATCCTTCTCGGTGAAGGCGGGGACGTAGAGCTAGGGGCTCGAACCTCGAAACATATCTTGTTGTTTGCGTTTGATCCACTTGTCTCTTTGACTCTCTCTCACTTTACTTTTGTGCAAAGCATCATTCATTCATATCATTCATATTGCTTGTGTTGTGCCTTGCAACTTTCATATTGCTATATCATTATATGCTTGGCTTGCTTGTGTGTGTACCTCACTTATACTTAACCACAAGAGCTTCATATAGCACCTCAACCCATATCTAGGGGAATCAAGAGGAGTTAGTCCAGAGCCCTTCACGGGAAATTCGGCTACACTTGTGTGTTGTACTAAGTGTGTTGCAAATTATTTTTAAGCTTCCGCATTTAGCGCATTTAGTCTAAAGATTAGCATATCACCTATTCACCTCCCCCTCTAGGTGATTTCAATTGGTATCAGAGCCTACGCTCCTGATACTTAGGCTTAACATCCTAGGAGTGAGATCCTTGTTTAGCTAATCTATCATTTGCATTTGCACATTTGTTTGCTTGCACACATTTAGTTTGCACTCATGGATAGCCCTCCTATGTTTGATACCTCTAGACTTGATATTTGGAAGGTTATGATGAGTTGTTATTTAAAGACCCTAGGTTTGCATGTCTTTCTTGCCGCTACCAAGAAATGCTATCTTGGTAACCGCAATCATATAGGGGCCAATGCACAAGCCCTTGAGGCCATTAGAAGCACGCTTTCAAGAGAACATCTTTTACTTGTTTCTAACATTGATTTCGCCTTTGCAGTGTGGAATATTTTGATAACCACCACCACCTCCAAGCTTCAATTGCCGATCCAACCGGAGGAGGAGTCTAGTGGAGAATCCGAGCCACAACAATGCCATATGATCCAAGGGAATGACTCCCTTGAGGTACACTCGGAAACCCACTTAGATAATGATGCTAGTTCTTCTAATGATTATGTTGATGCCCATGCTTTAAATGAAGAACTTTCTATTGTGTGTGAAAAATTAATTGAAAAATATAACATGTTGAAAAAGAAAAGTCTAGGCCTTAATAAAGAAAATAAAAGTTTGCATTCTACACTTAACAAGATTTTACAAGAGAAGGTTGAGGTCTATAATGAAAGGGATTCATTGAGATCTCAATTAGAACTTGCACTTAAAGAAAATGAGTTTTAAAATCTAAAAATGATTGCCATGTTATTTTGAAGAAAAATGAAAATTTGTCTTCAAAAGTTGATTTTGTTTTGAAAGAGAATGTTGCTTTGAAAAATAAAATAATTTCTATCTCAAATGATTTAAATGTTTGTTTAAAGAAAAATGGAGTTTTGCAAAATAAGATTGATGCATATGTTTGCCATGCTAGGGTAGTTTCACCTAGATCACCCCTTGCATGCTCCACTTCTTCTATAATTCAAAATGATATAAATTTGCTTAAGAAGAGTGTTGATTGTTTGGGCTCCACTTTGAGCAAATGTGTAGTGGGTCACACACGTTTGGAAACCTTGTTTCGAAAGAAACAAGTTCCATCTATTCATGCACACCTTACACAGCATACACATGCTTCTCACGGACACCCTAACACGATGTATGCTCATGTGTACACTTGTACACATTGTGGACGTAAGGGCCACCTTGCTAAATTTTGCTATGATCGTATGCATGTTGATAATTTAGCAAAGAATTTTATTTGGGTTAGAGAAGGTACTAACCCCCATGGACCCAATAAGATATGGGTACCAAAGACCACCCCTCGTGTATTTAATGTAGGTGTGGGCTCTCACATGACGTGAGAGTAGCCGTACCTTGGAGTGGATGCGTTCCGTGCTTAAAGAGAACCTATTGGATGCATCACTTTCAAGGGATGTTTGGTGGAGAGGACCACCTTGATTTGGAGAACTAGAGAAGTGCCCTCATCGGTTTTGGTATAAATCTCTAACTCCCGTTTTTATTTACATGCTTTCATATTATTTGTTTATAGTATGTTTGTAGATTATTATGTTAATGCCATGTTTATTAGATCATTGACATGCATGTATAGCCTTTTGAGACACCCATGTTTAATATGGACAATTATTTTGTGTTCTCACCATTTGTTTAGCTATCATGTTATCATGGGTCTAATAACATGTGAATTTTCATAATAATCATTTTTATGTTTATCATGTTGATTTTATCTTGTTTTTGATGCTTCAAGTTTTGAATATATGTTTAGATGTTAGTTTTTATTAAAACTATGTATATACTTGTGCATATAGCGGGCCACACATAAATCTATATATGTTTGAGCTTGAATGCTTATTTGAACCCATTAGATGTGCTAGTATAGTCTAGTTTGATGATTCGTGCATTTTAAACTTGTATTCCCATTTGTGGATTTGTTTCATGTTTTTGTGTTTATGTTTAACTTCATGTATATGTCCATTTTATCCAAATTATTGTTATACATATACATCCTTTTGAGCCACGTGCCTTCATGCATATATGTTTGTGGACTCGTTGTGTTTGGATATGTATGTATATTTTAATTTGTATAAGACATACATATGCCTTGAAGATTAAATAAGTTTGATGATTTTCATGTTTTCTTGTTTCAAGGAATTTTGAGCTTAATTGCATATTTTCATGATGCCATGTTTCACATTACACTTGTGCACTCACCTTATTTATTGGTTTCTCATGACTTTGTTTTCATGAGCTTGATATGTGCCTTAATGATTTAGAGTGTTTAGTGCCATGTGGATTTCATGTTTTTCATGAAAAACTATTTATTTTATTCCTTACTTGAAGGATTTCGTACTAGTTAACAAGTTTTTCCATTTAACTAGTTCGGATTCTTCGTTATGGTAGAGTTTTCAAACAAACTATATTTTCAATCTATTTTTGAAAAACCCTACCATCCAAGGGTGGTTGGATGGGCGATCATGCTCATGTATGCTTTATAATGAAAATCATTTTAAACTTGAACATGATTGGGAGGATAGTTATATGATGTATACACTTGATTATTATTGTTGTTTCAATTGGTATCATTGAATTCTTTCAATTGGTATCAATTTTAATCTTTCTTGTATACTCATATATGTTTGTATGTATGTATGCTTTTAAATTCAAATAGTATCAATTTCGATTGGTATTAAATCTTTCATACATATATTTTGTTTATGCTAGAGCTTGAGCTTCAACCTTGTTTCAATTGATTTAACTTTCAATTGGTATCTTATTTCGAGCCTACGCATTGTTTTTGTTGGTATTTCATAAAGGGGGAGAAAATTTGATTTTGTATTTCAATTGGTATTTGTACTCCCACACTTTATGATTAAAAGTTTTTATTTTAAACATATGATATCAAAATCAAATTTGTTTATATGTTTAAAATGAACAATTATTTCAATTGATATCAAGATGTTGGTTTCATTTTTTTTATTGGTATCAAGAGGCACTTCATTGACATATTTTTTGATTGATATCATGTTTATTGTCACCCCTTATTGATTTTGTTTTTGTTTTAGACAAATAGGGGGAGATTGACAAAAAGGGGGAGAAAGATTTTTACCCCTCATTAACATTGTATTTATTGTTTTGGTTTTTTACCCCTTTGTTGATGAATGACAAAAAGGGGGAGAAAGATTTAAGTTTTATATGCATACTTGTGTTTTTTGCATATATTAAGTTTAAAAGGTTCTAGATAACCTTTTTATTGTTTATGCATATCTATGCATGTTTCATGTTTAATATTCATTGCATATTTATGTTTATTTGTTTATGCATGAGTTAAGGGGGGGCTTCTTTGAAGCTTAACTTTAATCCATGCATATATAACTCCATGAGTTTTGTCATCATCAAAAAGGGGGAGATTGTTGGCCCGGAGGCCTTCCTCTCTAGTTTTGATGATGATTAACTCATATAGTTATGTTTACTAATAATCTTGTGTTTTTAATCTCAGATTATTTAACAAGATATTAGTTGGTGATTGCTTCAAAAACAGGAGTTTGGAAGCCTTCACTTGGTGATTCCCGAGCCCGAGCGTCAAGATCATTCATAGCCATGCTCGTTGGATCACGATGTTTGGACCGAGTCGATTTGAAGATGAAGATCGTCAAGAAGACTTAGGTATCCTAGTTTAGAGTGTGTTTAGATCCATTTGTAAAGCTTAGAATAGTTGATATGCTCAAGTGCACAATACACTCACGTTTCATGTTTTGGATTTGTGTTTTCATGAATATTAGATCAAAACAAGTTTACATAGTTTATGTATAGTAGTTTCTTTCTATACATGCATGCTTAAACTCTAGACAAACTTATTTTGACTATTCTATTCATGTATTGAAAAATCCAAGTTTGGTAAAAATACAAGTTTTGGTTTTGATAAAATTTGCAAGACACAAAATGATTTTATATGTTGATATATGTCTTGAAATTTTTATCACAAGTTTGTATTTCAAAATAAAATGTTAAAACAAGTTTTATGGATTTTTAGAAGAGAAAAGAATTTTTACAAAATATTTTTACCCAGGTTTCTGACCCAGGCTGTGCTGACAGGCCAGGTCGGTCGACCGGGCGGTCGACCGCACCAAGGGCCGGTCGACCGCAACGGTCGACCGACGTGCTAAGACTTGTGCACGTCTGGCGACACAGGCCCGGTCGACCTGGCGGTCGACCGGACCAGAGAGCCTAGCTCTCTGTATCTGGGCGGTCGACCGGGCTGGTCGACCGGACCAGAGAGCTTGCTCTCTGTATTTGGGCGGTCGACCAGGCGGTCGACCGGATCTGCCCAACGGTCATATTTCTGACTGTTGGCAGTCGACCGGGCGGTCGACCGTCAGCCTGTCAGGCTGCCAGATCAGCCTAACGGCTAGTTTTCTTTTGGGGCTATAAATACCCCATCTCTTCATGGTTTTCCCCAAGAATTTCAAGAGAAAAAATTCTTAGTTTTCTGAAGTGTTTTTAAAAGATTTCAAAAGTGTCTTTGGGCTTTAAACTTCCATTTTGATTTGTTTTTCAAGGGTTTTAGAAAATCAAAGAAAACTAGGTTTTTGGGATATTGTTTTGAATTTTCATTTTTATCATCTACAAGAGATTTCCCAAGTAGTTTTTCTTTGTTACTTGATTTCCAAAAACACCTTGATTTCCACACTTGAGCTATATCATCTATCCTAATCTATTAGGATCTTTGTTTTGTGGAAAAGAGAAAAAGAGAAGTGTTTGAGGTTAAGCCTCCAAGATTGTAAACCCTCCTTTATTTGTGTATCCCTCTTTGGTAGAGGTTGATCAGAGTGGTATTGGTTTGTATCCCTCTTCGGTAGAAGTGATTGAGTTTGTTTGTTGGCTACGGGCCTTATCCCTCTTCGGTAGAGGTGGATTGTGGTTGTATTGCCTCGGTGACATTGTAAGGTTGAGAGAGGAGTTCGGTACTCCTATAGTGGATTAGAAATCCTTCTCGGTGAAGGCGGGGACGTAGAGCTAGGGGCTCGAACCTCGAAACATATCTTGTTGTTTGCGTTTGATCCACTTGTCTCTTTAACTCTCTCTCACTTTACTTTTGTGCAAAGCATCATTCATTTCATATCATTCATATTGCTTGTGTTGTGCCTTGCAACTTTCATATTGCTATATCATTATATGCTTGGCTTGCTTGTGTGTGTGCCTCACTTGTACTTAATCACAAGAGCTTCATATAGCACCTCAACCCATATCTAGGGGAATCAAGAGGAGTTAGTCCAGAGCCCTTCACGGGGAATTCGGCTACACTTGTGTGTTGTACTAAGTGTGTTGCAAATTGTTTTTAAGCTTCCGCATTTAGCGCATTTAGTCTAAAGATTAGCATATCACCTATTCACCCCCCCTCTAGGTGATTTCAGTCCTAATGTGCCTCAGCGACTCCGGAGCTGGGATCCGCCTTGCTGCCTTTGGGAAGCACCTCAGAGCTTTGCTCAACGTGAGAGCTCCTAACATTCAAGGGGATACCTCAGTGTTTTAACTTGCCTCCCATCATTGTACCTGTCCTGGTACTTCAACAGCTTGAACGCCTTGACCCGATTCTGCAGGCTTTCCACATCTTCATCAACCTGTCTCTCGGCCTCTCCTTTTCAGAGATCGCCTGCTGCAGGTCAAGCTGGAGGCCTACCTTCTCCTCTTGGAAAGCAGACCTCTCATACTCCAGCTCTGCCTTCCTCTTCTCGGCAAGCTGGTCGGCGGCTCCAATGCCTTGGCAACCTTCTGGAGCTCGGAGTTCTTCCTCTCATGCCCCGACTTCTCTTTCTCCAACTCCTCTCAGAGCCAATCCATCTCGTCCTCTTGCCCTTGTCGGGCTGCCGACTCACGATCAAAGTTAGCTTGGAGACCATCGAGTTCATCCTCCGCCCGTTCTTCTCAGCAGACACCACGATGACCCTCTCTAGAAGATCCGCGTTGGCCCTCTCCCTCTTCGCCAAGGTGACCTGTTGGGCCTTAAGGAGCTCAACGGAGAATATGGCATTCTGCGAAAGGACGAATCAAAGTTGAGTCAAATATTTAGAAAAGATGTACCACCATCCAAAGTCAGATAGAACTTACTTGGAGAAAGTCATCCTCCCACGTCTCAGCTAGTCTTCTAGCGAGTGCCCCCTGAATTCCTCTAACCCTCGAAGGAAGTCGTCGTGGCCCAAAGGCACCTCGCCAACCCCTTGAAAATACACCTAGAGGGGGGTGAATAGGTGTATAAGCTAATCTAATGACAAATGATGTAGATTTAAAAATCAATTGCAACACACTATGTGTAGTCAAAGAGTGTAGCCGAATTTCCCGTGAAGGGCTCTGGACGATCTCTTCGAGATTCCTCTAAATAAGAGTTGAGGTGCTATATGAAGCTCTCTTGGTTCAACACAAGTATGGGCACACAAACAATACCAAGCATGTATGAGATATGAAAAATATAAAGCAATGCAAAATATAAGAGAAATAGAGTTAAGAGATAGTGGATCAAACACAAACATCAAGATATGTTTTGAGGTTCGAGCCACTGCTTTACGTCCCCGCCTTCACACAGAAGGATTTTCACTACGTTCACACAGGACCTCCCATAAAGGGAACCTCTACCGAAGAATTTACAATTACAAACTTAGAGTGTACAACTCCTCTCTCCAACACAACCACCTCTACACAAGAGACAAGGCACAAAGTCAAAAATCAATCACCTCTACACAAGAGGGATGGGCACAAATCCAAACTACAATCACCTCTACACAAGAGGGATAAGGCACTAAGCCAACACTCAAACACAATCACCTCTACATAAGAATGATAGGCACAAAGCCAAACTCTAATACAATCACCTCTGCACAAGAGGAATAGGCACAAAGCCAAAGCAAAGAAAAGATTACAAACTTGGTGATCACAATAGACCACAAACAATACTTGGTGATCACAATAGACCACAAACAATCTTCCTCACAAAATAAGATCCTATAGATAGGATTAGAGATGATAGCTCAAGTGTGAGAAAACAAGGTGTTTAGAATTCAAAATCACAAAGAAAAACACTTAAAAAAAATACAAGATAGATATCAAAAGAAAGATCAAAACCAATTTCTCAAAGACTCTCTTTTCTTTGATTTTTTCAACCCTTGAAAATAAATAACAGATAAAACTTTTTGGCAAAAAAACACTTCAAAAACTTGTTGCTAAACACTTGAATAGATGAGAAGAAAGGCTCTTGAAAATTTTGTTGAAAACAACTCAAGAGAAGCCATATTTATAGCCTCTCAAAAAACTAGCCGTTGGCAGCCAGAAAAGGTCCAAATTCCCCTTCCGGTTGGCTGGCCAGTCGACCGGCCCAACGGTCATATTTTTGACCGTTGCGCTCCGGTCGACCGCCCGGTCGACCGGTCACAGCCTGTCGGTCGACGGCCCGGTTGACCGGCGCTACCCGAGAGTTGGGGTAGTTTCAGTCGGTCGATCGCCTGGTCGACCGGCCTTCTAGGCTGGTCCTTGTGCACGTCCTCGTGCACATCGGTCGATCGGTCCGGTCGACCGTCCGGTCGACCGCCAACTAGTCCTGGCAGATATTAAGGGTCTTCAAATTTAGACAATTTAACTCCAATAAAATCCCATAAATTTTCATAAATTTCACAAAAATCAGTTCTTGTTTGATATTTGAATAATAAATATGTGTGACCAAAAATCAGCACATATTATAAACTATTTGAACTATTTTTGTGATATAAAATATTTGGCCTTAAACAAAAACCATATTTTTCAAAACTTAGATTTTGAAAAGAAAAATTGTTTTCTCCAAAACTTGTATAAATACAAAAACATGATATTGAAACACATTTGAAGCATATTGTGTATGGATAGAATCCAATACACATGTAAAAGTATATCTATATTTTTGACATTAATTCCAAAATGGGTTTTGTTAATTACAAAACTTCTAGACACATGAATAGGATCATCAAAATAAGTTTTTTCAAATATATAAAGCACAGATGTATATAGATGAAATCTAATATACATTAAACCATGTAAACTTGTTTTGATTCTATCTATTCATGAAAATCATATATATGAGAATTTGAAATCCAAAACCGATTAAACCGAAAACCAAACATATTGAACTTGTGTGTGTGTGTGAACTTGTGTGAACTTGAGCATATCAACACTATCTATCTTTACACAAGATCTAAACACAACTAAACTAAACACAAACCGAAGTCTTCTTGTAGAACTCATTATCCAAGTCGACTTGATCCAAATATGATCCAATGAGCTTGACTCCAACCGAGTGCTAGATGCGATCTTGACGCGCGAGCTCTTGAATCAACATGTGTTAGCTCTCAAAACTCTTTTGTTGAAGCTAAGCACCTATTAAGATCTTAATAGTAAATCTAAAACTATATAAATACAAAATCATTAGTGCTATAACTACATGAGTTAATTATCATCAAAACTAGAGTGATGGGCCTTTGGGCCAACAAATCTCCCCCTTTTTGATGATGACAAAACTCAATGAGTTATATATGCATGCATTAAAGATAAGCTTCATAGAAGCTCTCCCTTAACTCATGTATAGTAATAAACAAATAAATATTCAATTAAAGGCTCATAAACTAAACAAAATATATATGCATAAATACAAATATTAAGCATGCATATATAAACTTACTAAATTCTTCTCCCCCCTTTTGTCAATTCATCAACAAAGGGGTGAGGACAATCAAACAATAAAGATGTATACGTGATATGCATTCATGAAGAGGAGAGGCGTAAAGTTAGCTCCCCCTGCATACATGCATTAAATGGAGAAGGGGTGACTAGACCCTAACCCACATAAAGCATAATATATAATGTATAAGTGGAGATGTTAAGCTCCCTCTACACACGTGTACCATATAAGGAAGAGAGGTCAAGCTCTATTATATGTGTAATATACTTCAACATGAATCTATTGTTTTTCATTAATTTACAAAGGGGAAAACTTACAAAAAAAAGGGTCGAGGAGCTAAATTACAAGTAATACAGAAGATTACAAGTAGATCTCCTCAGAGATTCTAGAGAAGTGTGCCGATAGGAGTCTGGTCAGCGCGCGACCACCTTGTCCCTTTGACGATGCGAGCGATGAGATTCCCTTCTCGCCTGGTTCGGGGAATCAGAAAACAGAAGATTGATAGAACCCTCTTGTTACTTCTCAAAATCGTCTTATCTTAGGAATTCCTTCTCGCCTGGTTCTGGAGATTCCTTGAGAAGAAGGGAGGTATTAGGGTATCAGCACCCTGATTAGAGAAGCAGCTCTCTAAAAGTCTCTGAATTCAAGAGAATAGATCTCTGTTTGTACGAGCGGTGCGTCCTCTCGAGAAGTCGTGAAGAAGTCCTTGCGTATGTGGAGCTCTCTTCTTCTGGAGTCCTTTCGCCTTCTTTTTTTTTCCTTGTGCCCTTGGTGGGCTATTTATAGGGAGAGCAAGGTTATAATCGTCCATTGAAAATATAGAAACAGATTGAATCAAATCTGTTTAAATCTGAAAAGTAGCCTTGCTGCGAGGCTAGGATCGGCTTCTGCGAAGCTAGAAGTGGCAGGTCGGTTGATCCTCTTGATTTGTTTTGATCCTTTCCATATCGTGGAGGATTTCCCCTGATCCTCTTACTCGTTTTAGAAGAGTCAAGAGATCACGGAAATCAACTGCCAAATTTGATCCCAGATCTGATCTTAATTAGATTTGGTCTTGATTCGATCAGATTTGATCTCATCCTGAGATTTAAATTGTCAATAGGTTGACCATAGCAGACCCACAGCGGTGCTGCCCGCATTGATCTCACAGCGGAACTAGATGGCGCATGTGACGAAGTCGGAGGATAGCCCTTCGGCGGAGCTAGATATCGTCTGTGGCGAAGTTAGAAGAAAGCTCTTCAGCGGAGCTAGATGTCATCTGTGGCGAAGTTACCGAACATCCTTCTGCGCGGTTGCGTGTGGCTTCAAGTGAAGTTAACTCTCTGTGGAGTTATCTGAGCACTTCCGGCGAAGCTATGAGTTAGCTTCCTGACGGAGCTGTGAATGGCTTCAAGGAGAAGTTAGGTGATCTTAGCCTCTCAAGCGAGGCTATCCCTTTGGGCTCATGCGATGCTAAGTGCTAGCATCTTAGACCTGCTGAGGTCTGTTTAGAGGCAATCCGGGCTTACTGTCTGCTTCACTGGATCAGAAGAGTCCAAGTTGCTTCCTTGTCCCTCGGAGATGGGTGAAAACTGGTCGTCAGCTTATCTGTTACTTGTCTTTTGTAAATGTCAACAAGTACAGAACTGGTCGTCAACTTGTGTGTCACTTGTCTTTTATAAATGTCAACAAGTTTAGACATTGTTCAGACCAATCAGCATATCTTTCACTTGTCTTTTGTAAATGTCAACAAGTTTAGACATTGTTCGGACCAATAAGAATCTTGTCTTTTTTAAGTGTCAACAAGACCCCCTTCAAAGTTTTCGAAAGTCTGCAATGGCTCAGACTTCAAAATACTTTGAATTGCTTTGATTGGTGGTATGTGAAATACGAACGTCGCCATGGTGGTTGAGTTCAGCTTCGCTTTTAATCCTGCTTTGGGATAGATTCACCGAAGAATTGTGTAAATTCGCGACTCTGAGTTGCTTCGCGTCTGGTAGCTTCGCATCTGGGTAGCTCCGCGTCTGAGCCTCCCGGAATAAGTTTGCTTCGGAATGTTGTTTCTTTCCCAAGGCCAACTGCGTTCGGCCAGTTACGAGAAGGATCGCTCCTTATTCGAGATTATAATAACCTCTTTTGCATTAATCGAGGGGAATTACTTCTCCTTTGTGCATTTTCGAGGGAGAATATTCCCTTTTTCCAGGCTTAGTTAATGCCTTAATGAGGGAGATCATTTCTTCCTTGTACGGTTTCGAGGGAAACCGTTCCCTTTTTCAAGGCTCAATTAATGCCTTAAACGCGCTCGCGCTTCCATGCTTGAAGCGGCAGCGCTCAGGCTATGAGGCCTATAAATAGGACACTTGAGGTCCTCTGAAGAGAAGCGGTCTGCTTTTCTCTTCTCTTCTCTTGGTTGAGAGAGATACTCAGATCTCTGAACTAGTGGGGATGCCCACTCTGGTTATTACCCGCCAAGGACCGGTAAGTCTCGGTCATCCAGAGACTTCGCCAATAGACTGATCACCTTTAGGGAGTTTAACTCCCTTAATTTAGCTTTAACAGCTGCCTCAGGGATTGATTTCCCTTGTCCTTTGTCTGTATGGGACTGATCTGCAGAGAAGGGTTTCAGCCTAGCTTCCCAGCGAAGCTATCATTTTGACTTGATCAAAGAAAGATCATTGCATGTTTGCTAAGTTCGCCACACAGGCAAAAATTGGGACTTAGTCTCTTCAAGGTCGAGTCAGTCTTGCCATATAGGTGGGGCTAAGACTGCGTCCCTCAGGATCAGTCTGGCTTAACCATATAGGTGAGGCTAGGACTTGACTTATGCTGAGCTAGCCCATCATCTCTGTGCAAGCGAGGCTATCCTCTGCTTAACTGAATCTGAAATCCATTCTACATCTGAATCGGATATAAATTGCTTCACCCCAAAGAATTTGACTTAGTATTTCCTTTGACTTACTGCTAACTTGTTTCAGTTTGCATTGCAGTGAGCTATGTTCGCCATTCCTTTGTCTTGATGAAGGAGACCGAAAAGTTGCCTCTTGCTTTTCCATTTGAAACTTTAATCTTACGCAAGAGGAACAAACTGGGGCAGCCGATGTGCGTTCCAGAAGAGGTTGGCAGTCGCTTATCCGAGATGATCCACTTCGAGGCGAGGCTGGTAGCCGCTTATCCGAGATGATCCACTTCGAGGCGAGGCTGGTAGCCGCTTATCCGAGATGATCCACTTCGGGAAAGCGGACGTCACCTGTAAGGTCGCGGATCCTCCCATTGTCAATTTTCATCAAAGAAGATCCAACCTGCTGGTGGCGATTAGTCCTTTGCTGATTTTGATTACGGAAGGTACAACTTCCTGGTGGCACCATCTGTTCTTGTGCGAAGGATTACGGCCTTGTGTAGGTGGAAGGCCTTTCGTATCCAGTTGGTTTCGCTTGAAAGTAGATAGGACCACTTGTATACCTTTGGAGCAAATGAATCTGTTGTACGGAACACAACCTTGATGTAGTAGTATCAATGTACCTTCCCTTTTAAATCAATAAAGGTTTATTTTCTGCTCATCTGATTTGCTATGCCTTCTCTTTTGATTTGAGAACACTTGAATTGGTCCGACGGAGCTAGACTTCACGCGAAGTTAAAGATAGAATCCTTTCTGAATCAGGAACGCGCTTCCAGCGAAACTAGCATGAGTTTCCCGCGAAGTTTGGACTGTGCTTTTGGCGGAGCTAAGGCAAGCTTTTCGGCAAAGTTAACGGTACATCGCGCGAAGTCAGCACTTGACTTATGGCGAAGTTAGCCCTTAGTGGGGCTGAATCAGCGCTTCTCGGGAAGGCGCTTTAGGTGCCGTTTCAAATTAATTTGAAATGACAGCCTGTGCTCTTATCGAGGCATCATTTCAGGCGATCATCAGCCTATAAAAGCCCCATCGAGCTGAGAGAGAAGACATTACTTCTCTTTGAATTTTCTAGAGTACTTGACTCTTCTCTTCTTCTTCTTCTTCTTCGTTCAAGAATTCAAGAACTTTCACTGTTCTTCAATGGCTCACAAGAGACGAGCGGGAAAAGAAGTGGCAACTTCTGCAGCGGAGGGTCCTTCTCCTCCTCCGGTCATCGAACGACCAATCGCCGGTAGGGATCTTTTCCTTTTGATTAGAGACTTCCGTCTCTCCTTTAAAGCCAACTTCTGGCTATCTTTAAATAAATCCAGATCGATCAATTATGATCTATTATTCTTAGGGAATTCAATTCCCTGAATTTCCCTCACTTTCTTGACTGGGAATATTAGAACTGAAGAGTTCTTCTTCAAGCTTCTAGGCGAAGCTATCCCTTAGGCGGTTTACATCCTGTTGAATAACAGGATGCGAGGCTGTCCTTTGAAATTTGACAGAAAAGGACCTTAATGCCCTTAAAATGATCTTTAGACCATAATATCCTTCTGACGAAGTTAGCCCTTAGGGCTGTGTCGCATTCTGTTGTGCTAAGCTTCTAGAGCGAAGCTAACACTTAGATATTTTCCTGTATCCTGCCTTTATGTGAAGTGCAGAGTTACACTGCAGCTGCGAAGCTAAGCTTCGGGGCGAAGCTATCACTAGGCCAGCTTCGCTCGGAGAGCGAGGCTTTGCCTTAACAAAAATTGCATTTTTGTTTTAGCCTCTGATGAACTAATCAGTTTTTTTTTCTTGCAGTGCACTACACTCCTGGTCCTTTGAATAGTCTATTTGGCATGGCCCTGGAGTTGGATGGCAATGTTAGCCTGCAGTTCCAAGGGCAGGCTTCTCTGTTCAGCGAGCGGAGCTCTCCTGCTCGGGACACGCTTATTTATGGTGGGGACCAGCGCACCATGAGGAGCATTTTGACTACTGCTCCTCTTGAAGATTCTGACCAAAGGATCCATCGTAAGCCCGGCTTCATGTTTGGAGACGCGGCGCCAGACCATGATCGCCAGCTGCTGGGCGGAGAGGGGCAATGGATTTTTCAAATGGATGGCGAGAAGTTTTATCTTCCGTCAAGCAAGCAGCACTTTCCTCTGTCCTTCTTCCAATGCGTGACGAGGGCTCGGAAGATGCCGTGGCAAGTGAGTCGGAGTACCGAATCCGTCCACGTAGGGAAATTGATGCTTCATTCTCCTGGTTTGCAAGAGCAGGGCTTCCTCGTTGCATAATGGGCCTACACCCTGGGAATGTACTGCGAGAGATCCCAGTAGGAGAAAATCCTGCAGTGGCACAGACTTTTGGCAATCAATTCTTTAAAGTTTATGGGAACTACCCGGCCACTGATTTTAGAACTCCAGGCTGGATTCACTGTCCGAAGGCATGGTGGAGGGATTTGACTCTATATGTCCTTGCTCATTTCGAGGAGGATCTGGAGAGGCTGAACCTTTATGAGGCCGTCAGGGCGACCTGCTATGGCATTCAGATGAGCGTAGTGTGCTTTTACGCCATCTTCGAGTTATACTGTCCGGCTACAGGGACCTTCTTCACCCCTGTTGGCGAACTGGGCATGGCTCTGCATGAGATGTGAGAAGTCTCTGCTCTGCCCTTGGGATCCTTCCCATATGAGGAATACTTCCCATGCGAGGCGGAATTGGCCCTTCTGGAGAAGCAGGAGCCCCCCTTGTTTGAGACCTACTGGGAGTTGATGTGCCATTTGTACATTTGCTCCAGCATGCACGGAAACAGTAAGGGAACTTCATGCAGCTTGAAGAGCTGGGGAGATTATTTGTTCCCCGATATGGAAAACACTCCTGAAGCGGCTCATTGCGGAGTTGCTGACGAAGACATCTTTAGCCGGATGCACAAGCATTCTCAAGGGGATCTAATTGTGGGGGAAGATGACGGCCCTTATGAGAAAGGTGATATCCTTTGGAGTTTCCATCACCAGGCTCATCGGCCGATGTCCTGAAAGGCACTGCTGGCTGGTTTCTTGACGGTCTGGCTGAAGAGGTGTGTGGTGCCATCTTCTTCGGGCGACGTCATTCATCCGACTGTCTTGTTGCCCGCCGTTCGTTTAGTCCATGGTCGTTCTCTGGGACTTCTTCCGGCCATGGTGTGCTGTATTCAGAGAGGCCTTCGCGCACTGATGGAGGCTTTCTGTAGGCCGTCAACGACGAAGGGTGGAAAGGGGACTATTTTACCCCGCAACGGACCCAACCCCAGGATAGGTCTACCGTACACTTATTTGATGGCGTGGTTCGCCTTGCACTGTCTCTCCTTGATTGAAGCCGGAGAGGACCCCCCAGAAGGTGTTCGAACGACGCTTCTCTGCCGATTCGAAGGATGTTCATGGCAGAAGACTTACGTGGCTGAGGCCCGTAAATTGCTGCGCCGCTATGACGTCTATAGCCTTTTCCGCTGCTTCCCGTACATTCGGGATGCGGGCTATGGTGAAGAGTTTAAGGACGTGGGGGAAGGGCAAACGTCATTGAGCCGGGAAGTTTTTGAGTGGCTGGTTAGCATTCGGCCCTCACATTTATTGTATAGAAGCGGGGACACCTGCTACTTGGAGCCTTACGTTCCAAGTCGGTTCGCCCGTTAGTTTGGTTATGACCAACTGTACGTGGGCAACCCAAACAGCAATCTGGCTTTCATGGGGAGCCTCATTGATGGAGCCCGTGCCTGGCGGTTCTTTATCACAGGCTGTACCGAGGCGCGGCTGTGCACGCCGCTGAGGACTCCTAACCTTCTAATGACCCTAGGCTTCTGCCAGTGGTATGCAACTTCTAACTCCACCCCCTTGGATTCTCTGTTAATTCTTCAGGTGTGAAGTTAATTTCTCAGCGGCTAAAGTGGAAGGTCTCTGAGAAAAACGAGGGTAAGAGGGTTCGCGTCCCAGGCATAGAGGAATTCGTTGCTGTCGATGACAGCGAAGCCTCAGACGTAGGAAGTCCTCGCTTTGAAGTGGAGACAGGTGCTGAGGCTCCAGCAGCTGCTTCTGGCGTGGTGGGGACAACCTCCATAGAACATGCCGATGTAGAAGAAGCGGAGGAGAGGATCCTGACGTCCACTTCAAAAGAAAGCGGGAGGATGGATCTCGTAGGAAGCAGTTGGTGAAGAAGCCCCGGTGTCACGCTCCTACAGCTGTTATAGAGGGCGAACCATCTGCAACGATTCCTCCTCCTGCCCCTTTAGTAGTTGAATCGTCAGTTCCCGAACCGACTACTGGCGAAGTTGCTCTGGACCCGGGTAAGGTCAGCTTCGTCTTTGTAATATATTTTTATGTGTTCCGGACAGCTCATTATTTACTTTGTGATGCAGGAACTGAGGCGGTGAGAAGCCCGAGAGCTGACACTGTTGGAGAACAAGACGAACATTATGATCCCTTGTTTACTTATAAAGAGGGCGATGAGGATGGATATTTTGCCGTCTCAGAAGGGTCCAGAGACGGTGCGGCTGGCATCGGTCCTTCAGGGTTGGGACTTCAAAAGGAAGTTCCGAAGCTTCTAGTTCCTTTGGGTGGACCATGGAGGGTTCGGCAAGCGAAGGCGGGCCGGCCATTCGTGTTAACTCCGCCAAGGATTTTCTGATGGAGCCTGTAAAGACTGACGTAGTCGCCAAGACGATTGAGGTGACATTATCTTTTGGTACGATTTTGACCTCCTGACTTTTGTCATTTGTTATGCCCTGCCTAAACAAAGTCTTGTTGCAGCTGTTCCGTCTTTGGGTGCGTCGACTTCAAGAGAGCCCACCCGTCTTTCTGGGGGAACCAGGGGTGAAGCAAGTGCTTCGACTGCAGCGGATGCTGCTAAGTTGGATGCCTTGTATGGTGACCTGCCCTCTTATCAGCCTGAACCAGCCAGAGGAATAGAGATTGAGGGGATGGTAGTCACGGAGGCAACCTCACTTCCATCTATATCAATGAGTGAGGTGCTTTCAGTTTCGCCAGCGCCATCTATCTTGCCAGGTGCGGAGCTGAGGGTGATTATAAGTCCCACTTCCCTAACACTGGTGGTTGAGCCCGCTCTCCCAGAAATAGTCACTAGTCTGACCTCGGTTGTGGCTAGTGTACTGGTTTCAATGAGAACTCCTCTGAGATCACCGACGACCTCTCATGTTGTTGTAGCCAGTGCTTCTACTGTTCCTTTCACAGTAGTATCAATAAAGCTAATGGAAACTGTTTCTTCAGGGGCTGCTCGTCTGCCAGGAGTGATTGAGGTCGAGAATGAATTTGTGACTGAGTTAGTCGATAGCTTTTATAAGAGCTTGAAGCGATCCATCGCTTTGATTTTGAAAGGCTCGACCACCTCATTCTCTGCTTTAAAGGTGGTCCTCTCCCGAAGCATTGAGAGTATCCGAGACTTTGGAGGGATGACCAGGCCGCTGCATTGGAGCTTCTGGTGGACCAACTTGAGAGGGATGTAGATGAATGGCGCCGTCTTAGCCATTCAGACCTGGAGTTTTCAATTAATGAGCAGCTTACGCACCTTGTCGCTCAGATGCATGAAGCTCATCTTGCCGCTCAGGAAGCCGCTAAGGCCATTTTTGAAATCACCTAGAGGGGGGGGGGGGGGGTGAATAGGTGATAATGCTAATCTCGAAACTAAATGCGGAAGCTAAAAACTATTTTGCAACACACTTAATACAACCAACAAGTGTAGCCGAATTCCCCGTGAAGGGCTCTGGACTAACTCCTCTTGATTCCCCTAGATAAGGGTTAAGGTGCTATATGAAGCTCTTGTGGTTAAGTATAAGTGAGGCACAACCAAGCAAGCCAAGCATATAAAGATGAACAATATGAAATAATGCAAGACACAAATGCAAGCAATAAGATATGAATGAATGAATGATGCTTTGCACAAATAAAAGAGAGAGAGGGTTTACAGGCAATGGATCAAACGCAAACAGAATGATATGTTCCGAGGTTCGAGCCCTTGGCTCTACGTCCCCGCCTTCACCGAGAAGGATTTCTAATCCACTAACTTGTCCACCGAGGACTCCCACCGAGGGAACCTCCACCGAGGAGGATTTGTACAACCGGGAGTACCGAACACCTCTCTCAAACACCACCTCACAACCGAGGGGTAGGCCCGTAGCCAAACAACCACAATCACCTCTACCGAAGAGGGATACAAACCAAACTCTACCTCTCACTAGAGGGAGCAAACCACAACCTCAACCTCTACCAAAGAGGGAGCAACCCAACAAATCAAGGGTTTTACAGCAAGTGGTATCTTTCAACCACAAACCACTTTCCTCTTTCCACAAAATAAGATCCTAATAGAATAGGATAGAAGATAACTCAAGTGTGAAAAAACTAGAGTTTGGAAAACAATAACTCAAAGAAAAATACTTGGGAAAACTCTTGGTAAAAGATAGAAATGAAGAACAAAGCAAATCTCTCAATTTTCTATTTTCTTTGATTTTTTCAAAAACTCAAACAAATAAGATGAATCCTTTTTGGCACAAAAACTCTTTTGAAAACTGGTTTAAAACACAATAGAAGGTCTGGAAATTTTTGCTCTAAAAAACTTAGTCAAAAACCCAAAGCAATGGGGCTTAAATAGGCTCCCCAAGAAACTAGCCGTTAGGCTGATCTGTCAGCCTGACAGGCTGGCGGTCGACCGGCCGGTCGACCGCCAACGGTCATAAATATGACCGTTGGAGCAGCCCGGTCGACTGCAGATTTACAGAGAGCAAAAGCTCTCTGTCCGGTCGACCGGCCCAGTTGCCTGGCCAAACGTGCACAGGCTTGTGCATGTCGGTCGACCGAATGGTCGACCGGCTCTGGAACACGGTCGACCATCTCGGTCGACCGCCAACGCCTGGCAGCTAATATTCTGGGTCAGAAAAACATGTTAAAAAATATTCTAATAAATCTTGTAAATCTTCTAAAAATACACAAAAATAGTTTTATCATTTTACATTGATATATAAACATGTGAGAAAGATTTCGACTCAAATATCAAGCATATGAAACCATTTTTGTGTTTTATCATTTTTATCAAAAATCAAAACATGTATTTTATCAAACTTGGATTTTTCAATACATGAATAGGAAAGTCAAAATAAGTTTGTTTAAAAAGTTTAAGCATGCATGTATAGAAAGAATACATCTACTATACATATAAACCATTTAAACTTATTTTGATCTATCTATTCATGAAAACCAATATCAAAACCAAAACGTGTATGTGTATTGTGCACTTGAGCATATCAACTATTCTTATCTTTACAAATGGATCTAAAACACACTAAACTAAACTAGGATACCTAAGTTTTCTTGACGATCTTCAATCTTCAAGCCGACTCGATCCCAAACGTGATCCACCGAGTGCAAAGGTATGATCTTGATGCTCGGGCACTGGAATCACAATGAAAAGCTTCTAAACTCCTTATTGAAGCTAATCACTGTTTTCCTTTATGTTTGCAAAAGGGGAAAACTTACAAATAAAGAGTTTGAGGAGCTAAATTACAAGTATTCTTAAAAAGATTACAAGTAGATCTCCTCAGAGATTCTGGGGAAGTGTGCCGATAGGAGTCTGATCAGCGCGCGACCACTTTGTCCCTTTGACGATGCGAGCGATGAGATTCCCTTCTCGCCTGGTTCTGGGAATCAGAGAATAGAGGATCGGTAGAACCCTCTTGCTACTTCTCAAAACCGCCTTCTGTGAGGAATTCCTTCTCGCCTGGTTCCGGAGATTCCTTGAGGAAAAGAGGTTGCTAGGGTATCACCACCCTGAAAAGAGAAGTATTTCTCTTGAAAGGTCTCTGAATTAGAGAACGCACGGTGCGTTATGAAGAAGTCCGATTCTCCTGATCAGCAGAGGATTGATTTAGGAGCAGAAGCCCACTTTGATTGATCGCTGATCTCTGGAAGTCTTCTCCCTTGTGCCCCTGGCGGGCTATTTATAGGGAGAGCAAGGGTATAATCGTCCCCTTGAAGATATGAAACAGATTGAACCGAATCTGTTTAAATCTGGAAAGTAGCCTTGTTGCGAGGCTAGGATAGCTTCTGCGGAGCTAGAAAATAGGCAAGTCGGTTGATCTTTCCGATTTGTTTTTGATCCTTTCCATATCGTTGGAGGATTTTCTCTGATCCTCTTACTCGTTTCCAGAGAGTCAAGAGATTGCGGCAATCACCTGCCATATTTGAATCCTAATTGGATTTGATCAGATTGGATCCGATCTCATCAGGAGATTTGATTGGTCAAAGGTTGACCATAGCAGACCAATAGCGGTGATGCCCGCTTTGAACTCACAGCGGAGCTAGAGGCAACTCTTGGCGAGGTCCGAAAAGAGGCTTTTCGGCGAAGCTATCAGTTAGCTTCCTGGCGATGCTCTGAATGATGCTAGCCTCTCAAACGAGGTCATCTCCTTGGGCTAATGTAATGCTAAATGCTAGCATTTTAGACCTGCTGAGGTCTGTTTAGAAACAATCCGGTTCACTGTTCTGCTTACTGGATCAGTGGAATCCAAGTTGCTTCCCTGTCCCTCGGAGACGGGTGAAAACTGGTCTTCAGCTCGTCTGTCACTTGTCTTTTGTAAATGTCAACAAGTTTAGACATTGTTCAGACCAATAAGAATCTTGTCTTTTTTAAGTGTCAACAAGACCCCCTTCAAAGTTTTCAAGAGTCTGCAATGGCTCAGACTTTGAAATACTTTGAACTGCTTTGATTGGTGGTGTGTGGAGTATGAACGTCGCCATGATAGTTGAGTTCAGTTTCGTCTTCAATCCTGCTTTGGGATGCATTCGCCGAAGAATTGCACTGGTTCGCGAGTAGCTTCGCGTCGGGGTAGCTCCGTATCTGGGCTTCCAAGAAATAAGTTCGCTTTGGAACTCCTGTTGCCTTTTCAAAGCCAACTGTCGTGGGCTGGTTACGAGGAGGATCATTCCTTCTTTCGCGCTTGATCGAGGGAGATATTCTCCGATTTGCACGTTTCCGAGGGAGGATATTCCCTTTATTCAAGGCGCCATAAGTGCCTTTTATGAGGGAGACGTTTTCTCCCTTTGCACGGTTCCAAGGGGAAACCGTCCCTTCCATCAAGGCGCAATAAATGCCTTGAATGCGCTCGTGCTTCCACGCTTGGGGTGGTCGCACTCAGGCCATGTGGCCTATAAATAGGACACTTGAGGTCCTCTGAAGAGAAATGTTTTGCCTTCCTTCTCTTCTCTTGGTTGTGAGAGATACTCAGATCTCTGAATTAGTGGGAAAGCCCACTCTGGTTGCCACCCGGCCAAGGACCGGTAAGTCTTAATCGTTCAACGACTTCACCGATTTTAGGGGATTTATCTCCCTTTGACAGCTGCTTCAGGGATTAGCTTCCCTTGATCTTCATCTTGCAATTGGCTGCTGCAGAGAAGGATCTCATCATAGCTTTCTGTGAAGCTATCATATTGATTTGTTCACTACATGTTAAGTTCGCTACGCAGTCAGGACTTGGGACTTGGTCTCTTCAAGAGTTGAGCCGGTCTTGCCATATTGGTGAATGTTGAGACTGTATCTCACAAGATCAGTCTGACTTTGCCATATAGGTGAGGCTAGGACTTGGCGTTTGCTGAGCTAGTCCATTAGTTGCTGTGCAAGCGGAGCTTGTCCTCTGCTGAAGTCGGATTGCTTTGCCGCCCAAGAATCTGACTTAATATCTTTGCAGCTTTTTCTGTGCTTAACTGCTAACTTGCTCCAATTTGCCTTGCAGTGAGCTATGTTTGCCAGTCTGGTAACTTGATGGAAGAAACCATGAAATCGCCTTATGCTCCTCGGTTGAAGCTTTACTTTTAAGCAGGAGGAACAATTCGGGGCAGCGGGAGCATGTCCCAGGGGCTGTTGGCAGCCTCTTATCCGAGATGATTCGTTCTGAGGTGAGGCTGGCCGCCGCCTTTATCGGAGAGGATCCGTTCAAGATAATGGGCGTCGCCTGTGGGATCGCCGGCATCATTGCCGACTTTCAACTTTGGTGGCCTTTGGGGGTGATCCACTTCAGGAAAGCGGATATCGCGCCTGTTAGATTACTGGTACCACTGCCAATTCCCATTATACGTGATCTATCGTGTTGGCGGCGATAGGTTTTTATTGCCAGGCTTCAACAAAAATGGCCTGGCAAGATCTGCCATTTTTGTGGAGAAAAATGACCGTGTCCTTGCGGCACCACTGATTACGGTCTTATGCAGGAGGAAGGCCCTTCCTGTCCCGTTGGTCTGGCCTGGGAACAGATAAAACCGCTTGTATGCCTTTTATGCAAATGACCTTGTTAGGCAACTTGGTGTGTTATATAAAACACAACTTTGATGTAATATCAAATGTACCCTTTCTATCAATGAAAGTTCATCTCTTGTTCATTTGATTTTTGTTTGCTTTCATTGGGAGTTCGGCCATTGCTGGGCTGGACTGTGTGCGGAGCTAAGGACAAAGTCCTTCCTTCGAATGATCTTCGCGAGACTGGTGTGTACAGCGAGCAGCACGCTTTTTAGAGGGCTAAGGTAGGCCTCTCGGCTAAGCCCTTGAAGGATTGTGCGAAGTCCGCACTTTGCTCCTGTGCGAAGTTAACCCTTAGTGGGGTTAAAACCGTCGCCCCTTGGGAAAGCGCCTCAGGCGCTTCGGGCGATGTTTCGAATTAATTCGAAACGGCGGCTTGTGCCCTTTTTTCGAGGCCTCAATTTAGGCGCTGATTGGCCTATAAAAGCCCGATCGGGTTGAACAGAAAAAAAAAAGATCTCCTTTCTTTTTTCAGAGAAGTTTCTGTCTTTCCATCTTCTTCTTCCTTCTTTACTCAGAGTACTTTGAGAACTTTTGCAGTTCTTAATGGCGCCCAAAAGACGAGCGGGAAAAGAAGTGGCGACTTCTGCGGCGGAGGGCCTTCCTCCTCCGGTCATCGAGCGACCAGTCACCGGTAAGGAATTTTCCTGTCTGATTGGAGACCGAGGTCTCTTTTCCTTTGGAGCCGGTCATTTGGCTATTTAGGACGATCGAATGGGATCCATCCTCATTAGGGAACTCGTTTCCCTGAACTTCCCTATTTTCCTTGCACCAGGGAAGTAAGAACTGAACAGTTCTTCTTTTAGGCTTCTGTAGGAAGCCATTGCTTGGGCAGTCTCCATCCTGTTGAGGAACAGGATATGGGTCTGTTCCTTCAGTCGTGGCCACGAAGGACGACTGTTGACCATGATGTCCTTTTGATGACGTTAGCCCTTAGGGCTATGCCACTTCCTGCTTTAAGCGAAGTTGGCGCTTTGGATATTTTCTGCAACGATGCAGTCTTATCCATGAAGCGAAGCTTTTTTTAAAGCTATCGCCTTGCAGGGCCTGCTTGCTGGGCGAGGCTATGCCTTAGTGAATTTTTATGCTTTCGCATCCACTTGATTGGTGAACTAATCGTAGTTCATTTCTGTTTTTGCAGTACATTACGCCTCCGGCCTCCAGAACAGTCTGTTCGGTCTAGCCAGTCGAGCAGGCGGAAACATCAGCTTGCAGTTCTATGGGCAGGCTTCATTGTTCAGCGAGCCGAGCTCCCTTGTACGGGATACGCTCATCCAGGACGGTCGTCCGCAGGCCATGCGGAGCATCTTGACTACGGCTCCGCTTGAAGATATCGACCGTCAGGCTTACAGAAAGCCTGACTTCATGTTCGGAGATGCTGCACCTGATCCCGATCACCAGCTGCAGGCCGGTGAAGGCCAGTGGATCTTCCAGTTGGACGGCGAAAGATTCTATCTCCCGTCCACTAAGCGACATTTTGCTTTGTCTTCCTTCGCGAGCGTGACTCAGGCTCGGAAGATGGCGTGGGGCGTGAGCCTAAATGCCGAGTCTGTAAGTGTCGGGAGGTTGACATTCTAGTCCGGCTATTCGAGGGCGGGCCATCCTCGTAGCATAATGGGGCTATACCCTGGGAAGGTATCGCGGGACCTTCCAGTAGGAGAGAACCCAGCTGCGGCGCCGACCTTTGGCACTCAGTTCTACGAAGTTGACGGGAACTACCCTGCCACCAATTTCAGGACTCCCGGTTGGGTCCACCCTCCTAGGTCGTGGTGGGCGGAGTTGACCAACTATATCCTCACTCATTTTGAGGGGGACTTAGAGAGGTTAAACCTCCATGAGGCCATCAGGGCGACCTGCTACGGCATTGAGATGAAGGTGGCGTGCTTCTACGCCATCCTTGAGTTGTACTGCCCGGCCTCGGGGACTTTTTTTACCCCGGTTGGTGAGTTGGGCATGGCCCTGCACGAGATGCGGGAGATCTCTGCTTTGCCCTTCGGGTCTCTTCCGTACGAAGAGTACTTTCCCTGTGAGGCGGAGTTGGCTCTCCTGGAGAAGCAAGAGCCTGCTTTGCTTGAGACATATCGGGAATTGATGTGCCACTTGCACATTTGTTCCAGCATCCACACTGGTGGCAAGGGTAGCTCGAAGAGCTTGAAGAGCTGGGGGAACTACTTGTTCCCGGATATGACTAGTGCGCCTGAGGCAGCTCATTGCGGAGTTGCTGAAGAAGACATCTTGGTAAGGATGGAGGTGCATGCTGAAAAGGACATCGTCGTGGCAGAAGATGATGGTCCTTTCGGGAAGGGTGATGTTCTTCAGAGCTTTCACCATCAGGCCCGTCGGCCTATGTCTCGCAAGGCGTTGCTGGCCGGCTTCTTAACCATCTGGTTAAAGAAGTGTGTCGTGCCTTCTTCTTCGGGTGACATCGTCCACCCGAATGTGCTGCTGCCTGCCGTCCGCTTGGTCCATGGCCACCGTCTGGGTCTTCTCCGGCCATGGTGTGTTGTATTCAGAGGGGCCTTCATATACTGATGGAGGCTTTCTGCAGGCCAATGGCGTCAAGGCGAGGGAAGGGTGCCGTCCTGCCTTGTGACGGACCCAATCCTAGGGTAGGTTTACCATACACCTACTTGATGGCGTGGTTCGCCTTGCACTGCCCCAGTTTGATTGGAGCTGGGGAAGACCCTCCGCAGGGTGTTCAAACGGCGCTTCTCCGTCGCTTTGAAGGCCGTTCGTGGCAGAAAACTTATGTGGCTGAGGCCCGTAAGTTAGTGCGTCGTTATGACGCTTATAGCCTGTTCCGTTGTTTTCCTCGCCTGCGGGGTGCAGGATACAACGAGGAATTCCATGATGTGGAGTCAGGTCGGTCTCCCATGAGTCGGGGTGTTTTCGAGTGGCTGGTCTGTATCCGGCCCTCGCATTTGCTGTACAGGAGTGGGGATACCTGCTACCTGGAGCCCTACGTCCCGAGCCGGTTTGCCCGCCAATTTGGGTATGACCAGTTGTATGTGGGCAACCCCAACCCGGACCTGGCTTTCATGGGGAGCCTCATTGATGGGGCTCGTGCTTGGCGGTTCTTTACCGCGGATGGCACTGGAGCGTGGCTACGCACGCCGCTGAGGGATCCCGGCCTTTGGACGACCCTGTGTTTCTGCCAATGGTATGCAGCTTCGAACTCCACACCTGCTGGGTTTAATGCCAACCGTTCGGGTGTGAAGTTAATTTCTCATCGGATGAGGCAGAAGGCTTCTGAGAAGAAGGAGGGTAAACGAGTCCGTGTCCCTGGCATAGAGGAGTTCATCGCTGTGGATGATAGCGGGGCTTCTGATGCAGGGAGCCCTCGCTTTGAGGTAGGGACAGGAGCTGATGTCCGTGAAGCTGACACCTGTGAAGCCGGCTCCGGCGTGGTGGGGACAGCTCCCCACGACATGTGGAAGAAGTGGAAGAAGAGGATTCTGATGTCCACTTCAAGAGGAAACGTGGGAGTGGATCCCGTAGGAAGTCGTCGGCGAAGAGGCCCCGTCGCCAGACTCCTACCATCGTGGTAGAGGGTGGGCTCTCTGCGGCGCCTCATCCTGCTGCTCCATTAGGGGTTGAGTCGTCGGTTGCTGAACCGACAACTGGTAAGATTGCATGATGCGCCTTTGATGTGTTCTAAATAACTCACCATCTGCCTTGTTGTTGCAGGAGCTGAGGAGCATGGGGAGCAAGGGGACCAGTATGCTCCTCTATTCGCTTATGGAACTGCAGCTGGTTCCTTTGCTCGCTCGGAGGAGTCTGGAGGTGATGCGGCCGACATTGGTCTCTCAGGCGCTGGGACATCTAAAAGAAGTCCTATGGCATCCAGCTCTATCGGGTGGTCTGCGGAGGAATCAAGCAGGCCGGCTATCCGCGTTGATTCTGGCAAGAACTTCGCGATGGAACCCCTAGAGACTGATGCGGCTGACGAAGTAACATCAGCCTTCGGTAAAATGACAACCTCTTGATCTCCTCTTGTTTACTACATCTGCTTTTTGACCATGGCTTTGTTGCAGGTGTTCGGCCTCAAGATGCGTCGGCTTTGAAGGAGCCAGAGGATTCCCCTAGAAGATCAGAGGGTGAGTTGAGTGCTTCGTCCACGGCGGATGTTGCCATGTTGGACGTGTTGTATGGCGACTTGCCTTCTTATCAGCCCACGTCAGCTGAAAGGCGAGAGGCTGAAGGAGCGGCAGTCCCGGAGGTATCCTCACTCCCAATCACATCACCGAGTGAGGTGCCGACAATTTTGCCCAGTGCGGGGCTGAGGGTGATCGTGGACCCTATTTCTCCGACTTTGATTGTCGAGCCTGCTGCTCAGGAGGTGGTTGCCAGTCCTACCTCCGCGGTGGCTGGTGTGCTGGTGTCGCTGAGGACTCCACCGAGGTCACCTTTGGCTTGCCCTGCTGCTGTCGATGTTCCCGCTTCTTCTTCTGTGGCGGTGTCGACTGGGATGGTAGATTGCTCCGAGGTTGTCTCAAGGGTTGATGAAGCTGAGAATGACTTCATCGGTAATCTGGTCGACAGCTTCTATAACAGTTTGGAGCAGACTATCGGTCTAGTCTTGAAGGGCTCGCCTGTGCCATTCTCGAAGCTGAAGATGGTCCTCTCCCGTGGCATTGAGTGTATCCGGGACTTTGGGGGGTATCACCAGGCTTCTGCTCTGGAACTCCTGGTGGATAACCTTGAGAAGGACGTAGAGGAGTGGCGCCGTCTCCATCGTTCCGACCCGGCGTCTTTAGCTGATGAGCGGCTCACACATCTTGTCGCGCAAAGGAGCGAAGCTCGGCTTGCTGCTCAAGAGGCCGCTGAGGCTATCTCCTCTGACTTGAAGTCCTTGGAAGCAAGGCAAGCAGAGGTTGGGAGTGCGATTGACGCTTCCACCAGTACTCTTCTTGATGCAGAAGATAAGGTTAAGAGGGCCGAAGAGATGATCCGGAAGGCAAATCTCCTCTTATCCAAAGCTACATAGATGCGTCATGAAGAGACTGCGCGGCTTGAGTAGCTCAGGGCTCGGAGTGAGGAACTGGCGCGGCAGGAGTCGTCACAGAGGGCGACTTTGGCGGAGGTCGAGGCTCGTCTGGCTCAGGCGGTGGACTTCGATGAGGCTGAGCTGAGATCACAGGCGCTGGCCCAGGCTGCTGATAACAGGAGGACGAGGCTAGCTTCGCTCGGAGATCGAATCCGATCTTATCATGTACGCCTATAGGCTCTCCCATGTATCCCATCCTTTTGGAATTTAATAAAAATTCTTTCTTTTGTCGTCTTTGTTTGTTTGGATAATGAGGCATGGCTGTCTGTTGGTTCAGAGGTCGCAATGACATAACCGAATGGGACGTCGCCAGTCTCGAGGTCAGCCCTTTGCGGGGCTAAAAGGGGAGATACTTGCCTTTTATAAATGTCAGCAAGCATCGAGATTGAGACTTAGCTGTCTGCTGGTTCAGAGGTCGCAATGACGTAACCAATTGAGACGCCACTAAGCTCAATGGTAGATGAGACTTGGCTATCTGCCAGTTCAGAGGTCGCAATGGCATAACTGGTTGAGAAGCCACCAAGCTTCAAAATAGGTGATACTTGTCTTTTGTAAATGTCAACAAGTATCGAGACCTGTCTTTTGTAAATGTCAACAGGGCTCAAGATTGAGACTTAGCTGTCTGCTGGTTCAGAGGTCGCAATGACATAACCGAATGGGACGTCGCCAAGCTCAAGGTTGGTGATACTCGTCTTTTGTAAATGTCAACGAGTATCGAGACCTGTCTTTTGTAAATGTCAACAGGGCTCGGGGTTGAGACTTGTCTTTTGTAAATGTCAACAAGCTCGAAATTGAGACTTAGCTGTCTGCTGGTTCAGAGGTCACAATGACATAACCGGATGAGACGCCGCCAAGCTCCCAAAAATTAGTGATACTTATCTTTTGTAAATGTCAATAAGTATCGAGACCTGTCTTTTGTAAATGTCAACAGGGCTCAAGATTGAGACTTGTCTTTTGTAAATGTCAACAAGCTCAAAATTGTAATGGAGTTTGGAAAAAGTCTCGTTTTTTACGGGAAGAAACGAGGGAATCACTGTCATAGGTTTAATGTTAACGTAACAGCGAAATGTTTATGTGGTCTTACCATTCTATGGATGAGAATTGGTAAGTGATTTTGGAGGTCTCGTTCTCACAGGGAGAAACGAGGGAATCACTGTCATAGGTTTAATGTTAACGTGACAGCGAAATGTATATGTGGACCTGCCATTCTATGGATGAGAATTGGTAGGTGACTTTGGAGAGGGGATCAAATGGGAACAGGTCCCTTAGGATTTTTAGCAAACCCTCAGCTGTCAACGGGTTTGATATGCCTTTACCAACTACCGTTTGAGTTGGGCTAGCCATGCTATTCCCCTCAGCATGATGAGTTGTCGAGGACTTATGTTGGGCTTATAGGCCAACATTTCCCTCTATCCTTAATCGTTAAGGATGTTGGATTATCAGGTTAATGTCTGCATAACCTTGATTCCTCTTTTAGGATAACCGGTGCGCGGCCAGGTTCCTGTTGGTTTTCGGCTGTATGACCTCACTTGGAGGAAGAGAAAGGCTCTCTTTGTGTGTGCTTTGGACACGGAGATCTTGATCAGAGGTGTAGTGTTAACTTGATCAAGAGAATGATCCTTGATTAAGGATAATACTTCTTTAAGAACTTGCCATTGATTGGCATCATGAGTAGGTCGCCCTCTGCAGTCGTGAGGCGGTATGCTCCATTTGAATAGACTGTTTCTATTACAAACGGTCCTTCCCATTTAGGCTGAAATTTGCCTTTGGTCTTGTGCGTCATGATCATTGGTCGTCTGACGGCTAAGACCAGGTCTCCTTTTTGGAAGACTCTCTGTTTGACCCTCTTATTGAAGGCTTTTGACATCCGAGCCTGATATAGCTCGATGTGTTGCTGCGCTTGGAGCCGCTTCTCGTCTAGGGCTTCGAGCTCTTGAAGACGCAGGCGATCATTGTCTTCTGATGTCATCTTAGTAGTCAAGGCTACCCGCAATGATGGCACCTGGATTTCCAATGGGAGGACTGCTTCGCACCCATATACCAGGGAAAAAGGCGTATTGCCTGTCGGTGTCCGAACCGTGGTCCGGTAAGCCCAGAGACATTCACCCAGCTTTTCGTCCCAATCTCGCTTATTCGAGGAGACGAACTTCTTGAGCAGCTTGATGATCGTCTTGTTAAATGCCTCTGCCAAGCCATTGGCGGCAGGATTGTAGGCGGTTGAAGCCACATTCTGAATTCGGTATTTATCGCAGAACCGATAGAACCCTTGGCTTACGAATTGGGGACCATTGTCATGGATGATCCGCCTGGGGACACCAAATCGATGGATGACATGGTGTTTGATGAAGCTAACCAGATTGGAGGTTTTAACTTCGGCCAACGGTATGGCCTCTGCCCATTTTGAGAAGTAATCGGTTATTGCCAGGATAAACTGGTGACCTCTTGCCGAAGAGGGACTGATTGGCCCTACGACATCGATTCCCCATGCTTCAAATGGCCATGAAGCAACAGTAGGGTGGAGCAACTCCGAAGGTTGGTGTATGAAGTCTGCATGGACCTGACACGCCTTACACCTTCGTGCATATTGGGTGGCATCGGCCATCATGGTCGGCCAGTAGTACCCAAGTCTGTGCGGCCTGTCTTTAAGCTTTGGACCCGGCTGGTGGGCTCCACAAATGCCGTCATGTGCTTCTTTGAGTACTTGCTGTGCCTCAGACTGAGAAAGGCACCGAAGGAGGACACCGTCATATGAACGACGGTAGAGCGTCTTCAGAGTAGGATCGTAATAGAAACGGGGGACCTTCGTCTGATGGATGCCGCTTCTTTAGGATCGTCAGGGAGCAATCCGTGCAGAGCGTAGTCAATGAGAGGGAAGCGCCAATCCCTCGGCTCGAGGTCTGCAGAGACATTATGGACCTCTTGGATTTTCAGCATATGCTTAGAGCATACGAGGTGTCGGGTCGCGACTGTGAGGTGATACTCGGTGTCGGCCGGTAAGGCTAGCGTCGTCGCTAATGCAGCGAGGGCATCCGCCTTGGTATTTTGAGATCGGGACACATGCCCGATGTAGAAGCCTTTAAATAGGTTAGCCAACTCAATGGCCGTATGGTAATAAGGCACCAAGTCCTCATGGAGGACTTCATATTCGCCTTTAACCTGATTGATGATCAGTTTTGAATCGCCATAAGCTTCAAGGTGTAGGGGCCGGAAAATTTTGTGGTCGGAGAAAGTGGTTTTAGCTGTAAAAGATTTCCTTGATTCAAGCGAAACGATTACAACCAAAAGAACTACTCTTCCTTCTTTTCCAGTTACAAGGGAGGGAGGATGTCTGAATCTTCCCTTTGTTTAAGGCTGGGTTCTTCGTGTGGCGATGAAGAGTGAATCTTGTTCTCCGTTGACCAGATGACCGTCCTAGACCGTCTGGGGTCTTCTCTTCGGTCGATAGAAAGAGTAACTCAGCTCAGTCTACCAAAACTCTCAAAGAGGCGGTAGGCGAAGAGCGGCTAGTACTTAGTAAGCTCGCTGAAGGGTTTTCTCTCTCTCTGTCGTTGATCTCTCCTTTGATTGTCGTCCTTTTTCCTTCTCGTCCTCAATCGTCCTCCCCTTCAATAGTGACGGAACTATTTATAGGGTTTTTAGGGGGTGATCGTGCCCTCCTGAAAACACTCCCGATTGAGGGGCCACTACCCGCTACATGCGCGGTGACTGGCCCTTTATTTCGGGTAGTTGCAACTGAGACGCGGGTGTCGAGCCAACGCGCCTTGGATGCTGAGACGCGGGTGTCGAGCCAACGCGCCTTGGTACTGAGACGCGGGTGTCGAGCCAACGCGCCTTGGTACTGAGACGCGGTCTTTGGGCCGACGCGCCTTGGTACTGAGACGCGGGTGTCGAGCCAACGCGCCTTGGATGCTGAGACGCGGGTGTCGAACCAACGCGCCTTGGATGATGAGACGCGGGCTTCGGGCCGACGCACCTTGGTACTGAGACGCGGGCTTCGGGCCGACGCGCCTTTGATGCTGAGACTCCGCTTTCTTAGTGGCTTGTCTGTTTTGGACATTTTTTTAGACAGCCTACAGAACCCCCTCCAAAGTTTCCGATATTCCGCAGTTAAATGGGACGGATTTCGGAATACTTTGGATTTTAGCCGCGTTCGCCTCTATGACTGGACTATTAATGCTCCGGGTTTGATCTTATCTGGATTTGGTCTTCGTGAGTGTACTATTGAACTCTTTGAAGCCATCAGAGTTGATCGTGTTGAGTATCTAGATGCACAGTCTAAACCTCCCCGATCGCTTTTAGCCTGTCACGAGTGCGCTTTTGACCAGGAGTGGTTGGTCTTCTGCTTGTGCCAGTGTACTGTTGAACTGATTTGCAGAAGCCGAACGCAGGTTCTTTTTGAAAAGCAGAGACGCGGCTGCTTTTAAAGACGCGACTTCTTTAGTGAGGCGCGACCTTTTGACGATGGAAACGCGACTGATCTTCATAAGGCAGACGCGATGTTCAGCTGAAGACGCGAACTTCGGAGAGACGCATCTTTTGAATATAGACGCAGTTGTCTGGGCGCATTTATGGCGATGCTGACGGGGCATGTCCACCGAAGAGCTGCGTACTTTGGGGCGCGAATTCTGTGCCATGTCATGATTACGCCGCCAGCTGGCCTAGGGAACCGGCGAAATTTCGCCTTTTGGCGCGCGGATTTCCTGGTTCATTAAATGAACTGCTCCACGTGTCGACTGCTGACTCGTGGCGGGGTTGCGACGCATGATCTTCTCCGTTCAGAAACGATTTGGTTACACGCGTCAAGCGGTGACTCGCTGCAGCGTCTACCGGGCCACGCGCCGCGTATCTTCGCGAATCCCTGTGCCCATAAAAGGCAACAGTTGGAGAGATGCATCCTCTTCTCTGAACGTACTTGCTGAGAAAAAAGAAAGAATTTCCTTCTCTGTTCATCTTCGAACTCGCTCGGATTTTTGAACTTTTAATGGCCCCAAGATGAAACCGAGTGCATCGTCCTCAAGGGCGACCGTCGCCGAGGCTGAGAGAGACGCTTCCTCTGCGCAGGAGGCTGTTTTTCGAGGTAAAATGCCTCTTCGGCGTGGGTTTCGCCATTAAAATAAGTTCATAGAACCCTAAGAACCCTTAACACAGAATCGTGTTTGATTCTCGGACGCAGTCCTTGAGATGATAACCGGGGCGCAGGTTTGATGACCTGGCGTCGTTAAACTCTGCGTTTCGGATCTTTCACTTAGGAAATCTCTAGTTGTGAAGGATTCGAACGCGGTCTTGGTTTGCAGGACGCGGACTTGATCCTTGCGTTCTGCGCCATCAGCTGCCGATTTTGATGAATCTGGCGTCTGAGTCCAAGTCTTGGTTTGCAAAACGCGGACTCGATCCTTGCGTTTTGTGCCACTTGACGCGGATTTGCAGGTCTGGACGCGGGTTTGATAACTTCTGCGTCCCGTATCTCTTCTGCGTTTGGACGCAGATTCGCAGGTCTGGACGCGGGTTTGATAACTCCTGCGTCCAGTATCTCTTCTGCGTTTGGGTTATGAACACTTAGCATTTTTCAGCATTTCTCCTTGCTTTTAATGAAGTATCTGATTGTGTCCTTTTCTTTCGCAGTGCGACATGTTTCTGGCCCACTCGTCAAGACGCGCCATTTTGGACATGTAGGTGGTGCTGACCAGAGCTTGACCTTCGTGCAAAGAATGAGTGTCCCATTGACTGCTGACCAGTCGCCGGATCGCAGGGAGAGGCTCTCTAATGTTGACAGGAGAACCTTTCGGGCGCTTATGACCGATGCAGCATTCACAACGGATGCTCGCGTTCCACTGGAGAAGCCTGCCTTCTTCTTTGGAGATCGCATTCATGATGACGGCCGTCGTGTGTCTGAAGGAACTTACAAATGGCTCCGTCAGATAGGGGATGGACGATTGTTTCTTTCGGATATGGAGAGGATGTTTCCGTTGTTCTACTTCCAACACATGTCCATCCCTCGGAAGATGGAATGGGACATTTCCCAATCTGTCCCTGAAATCACCCTTGGTGACTTTGGCTTCCAGAGGGTAAACCGCCATGATAGTCATGACAGGTCAACCGTCGGCCTATTCCCCGCGTCGCGCAAATTCAATATTCCGGTCGGGGAGATACCACAGCTTGCTGCTACCTTCCTTAACTCGTTTATGGAAGTGGAGGGTGACTATCCTACCGAGTTCCGTGCGCATGGGTGGATCCATTCTACGGGGAATATTTGGTGGAGCAGGATGGTGGGTTTTGTCCTCACCGATCTTAAAGAGCTGCTAGAGCATGTGGGACTATACCCGGCGATCAGGGCCGTACAGTGGGGTATCCCACCGAGCTCTCACAATTTCTTCGGAGTCCTGGAGCGATATAACTCTCTGACGGGGACATTCTTCACCCCGGTTGGAGAGATGGGCCTGGCACTGCACGAGCTGCATGAGGTCTCGGGGCTGGCATCAGGGGACATTCCTTATGAGGAATATGTCCCTACCACTAAGGAGCTCCACATTTTGGAAAAAGAGTTTCCCGCAATATATGAGACCTACTGGGAGGTGATGTGCCACTTCCACATCTGCGGCCAGATAACTACCTGGAGATCAGGAGGAGTCAAGCAGTTGTCTTGGGCTAGTTATCTGTTCAACAATGTTAGCAATAAAGACCTCCCGATAACCCGACTGGCTGCCAGCTCTGATAGGGAAATCGAAGACAGGATTGATCAGGCTCCGAACAGCTTCTACACCACGGAGTCGAACGAGGACGGTTTCGACCCGGACTTGGTTTTTGAAAGCTTCCACCATCAAGCCCGGACTCCCATCTCTAGTCGAGCACTGTTGGCGGGCTTCTTGATGCTGTGGTTGAAGCGTTGTGTGGTGCCCACACTGTCACACGAAGTTATTGTTGCCGACGTGGTGTACCCGGCGGTGCTCCTGGCTCATGGCAGCCCCATAGCTCTTCTTCCGGCTGTGGTGGCCGGTATTCAGAGTGGGCTACGGGCGTTAGCCAAGAATTTCTGCGAGCCCCCGAAGACTGTTGACCCCCATGGAAAGCCATATGTCGACTCAGAGGGGAATCCGAAGGTGAAGCGCCCTAACCCTCGGGTTGAGCTGCCTTATACGTACCTCATGGCTTGGTACGTGATGCATTGCCCTTCTTTGATGACGGCGGCGCGTGGGGGCACGGTTCGTATCCCATTTGTGCAGCGGCTGGAACGTTCGGAGTGGCGTGACACCTACCTGTATTATATTAGGAAGTGTCTTTCCTGCGCCACGAACTACCAGCTCAACCGCTGCTTCCCAGACGTTCCTGGTGCGGCTTTCGGGGAGTTGTTCGCTGATATCGCTGGTCGAGATGACTTCACACAACTGCCTGCGGGAATCTTCTGGTGGTTGATCAACATCCGGCCGGGATATGTGATGTTCCGGCAAGGGACTTCCTGCACCATCGAGCCATACATGCCGAACCGTTTTGCCCGACAGTTTGGCTACGATCAACTCTATGTCGGGAACCCCAATGCTCGGCTCGCTTTCGAAGGGAACCTGTTCGAGGGTGCTCGGGCTTGGTATTACAGTGTGGCTGGAGGGACGGGAGCAACATTCCGTCTACCCAACGAGACGCCCAAGTGCCGCACGAGCTTCAGCTTCTGCGCTTGGTATTTCCAAGCCAGCCAGGCACCAGACCTTGTTCCGGAGTCTTCATGCCTTGAGAGCATCAATGCACATCTTGAGGCCAGGTCAGAGTCCGGTAAACGTTCGAAGCTTATCGACCAGTATCTGAAGGCTTATAAGGAGGTCAAGAGACGGTCGAGGAAGGAGCCACAAGCAGCGAGGGCGGAGCCGCGACCGGCAAGGGCAGAGCCTCGAACGACAAGGGCTGAGCCACCAGCCACGAGGGAGGAGCCGCGGGCAAGGAGGTCTAAGCAGTTGGCGAGCAAGCGTAGTCGACGCTCTGCTTCTATTGCTGAGCCTGCACCAAAGAAGGTTCGGAGGGACTTAACAGCTGAAGTCTCCCAATTCGGAGATATCTCTGCTGGAGTTGAGGCTCCTTCTGAAGACATCCCTGTTAGGGTTGAGGAGCCGTCGGAGGATGAAGATTTCCCCACCCTAGTCCGTGCTCCTAGGTCGCGCGGTAAGACCGTGGAGGAAGGGGAGCTTGTTGACGAGTCCACCGCCGCCGAAGATGACGAGTCAGTGGAGGTTGACATAATGACTGGAGGGGATGTTGAGATTGTAGGCATCTCAGTTCAACCCGAGCCTTCTTCTGCTCATGATGTGAGGGACGAGGCACGGCAGCCGGGGTCTCCTAGCATCTTCATTTCCAGTCTTAGGGCAGTCGACCCTAGTCCTACCACTGGGGTAATTGGAGGTAAGGCTCCTGTTGCGGAGCTTCCTCGCGTTGCGCTGTCGTCTTCTTCGATGTCGGGGGAAAGCGCCTTTGAAGACGAGACCGACTATGGCGATGAACCCGCTCTTCCTGATCAGAGCAAATTCTTCCACATCTCGGAGGAGGAAATATATGGGGGCGAGCCATCGACTGCACCCTCGCTGGCGATTATCCCTACTGAAGGTACTCTTCCCATCTTCTGTCTAATTTTCTCTTTGCATATTGAAGAGGATGTTTTAACATTCTTCTTTCACGCTGCAGGGCCAGCCGAAGACGCCGACGCTACAACCTCTTCGCGTGTCGAGGAGATGGTGAAAGAGTTGACCCAGCCTGAGAGGATTGAGGTCTCGGCTGCTGAGATACCCTCAAAGGGGGCAGCTGTTGAGATCGGGGAGCCTTCCACTCTGCCGGAAGAGGAAGGAACCACTGAGGCTGAGGAGGCTCTCACTCTGCCGGGCGAGGAGGTTACTGCTGAAGCGGGGGAGACTTCCATTCCGCAGGATTTGACGTCTCTGGACCTCCAACCTGGTAAGGCAGCTCTGATGCTTTAAATGTTTCGCTTTTCTACCATTGTGGCTAACATCGCGATAACTTGCAGAGAGGACCGAGGGGGTTCAGGTGGAGGGTCCGATGGTTGGCACCCTTCCAGAAGGCCATACAGCTCAGGTCTCGGTGGAGGTTTCTGAGGAGGTCGTGCTTACCGCTCCCTCATTGATCGTGGAGGCTCCTGCAGAGGTAGTACCTCCGGAAGTGTCAGCGGCCGGTCTAGCTCTTGCCGTCTCGACGGCCAGCACGACTCTTGTGCGAGAAGATCCGCCTTATATCCCCTGTCCTGTGACAGAAAAGGGGTCAGGAAGCTTCCTAGGTGGTGAAGGCATGGGGGAACTGGCACGTCAGATGGTGCAGCAATTCTTCGCTTCGATGGGATCATGTATTGATCTCATCTTACGTGGAAACAGCTCGTTCCAATTTGCCCAGACGCTTCTTAAAAATCTGGCCGTGAACGTTGAATTAACCGGAGGCCCTTCACTTGCCAAGGCGTGTCTGCAGGTGGTAGAGCAACTGGGAGGCTACCTGCAGGAGCTGGAGTCCTTGGAAGATACTGGCTCTTTTAGTGAGGCCCAGGCCACCCTGACTAGGCTCCTAGCTACTCAAGAACAAGAGCGACAGGAGGCGGAGGCACAAATTGCTGCAGAGGCCCGCAGCCTTGAAGATTCCCAGGCTGAATGTCAAAGACTAACTGCCAATTCAAGGGAATCCGAGCTTACCATGCAGAGCACTGAGCAAGTCATCATCAGTGCTCGTGACACCATTGCCAAGGCTCGGGACACCATTGCCAAGGCGGAAGCTGTGCTTGCGTTCAATGAGAAGAAGCTCGTTACCATCAAAGAGGAGCTTGAGGAGCAACAAGCTGCTAAGGCGCGAGCTGAAGAGAGTCTGTCTCTACACTCTTCCAGGGTGGAATCTCTGCGAGCGCAGCTGGCTGCAAAACCCTTCCTATCTGAAGAGGAGCTGCGGGTCCAAGCCATGGTGGAGGCTGAGAAGGCGCGTCAGATCAAGATGCATCATCTCAGGGAACAAATCCGTTCCTTGGCGAGCCAGGACGTTTAGCCTCCTTTTCTTTTTCCCCTCTCTTTTTTTTTTGTAAAGAAGAGGACACTCTGCTTACCAAGAGTGTTTGTATCTACTTTTATCATAAAAGTATGAAAATTTTTTTTTTTATCCCCTTCTTCTTTGCGTTGCTGTGGATGAATCCACCTGGCTGTGAATGCTAGACTTAGGTAAGACTAAGTTCTTTCAATGAGACGCGGCGTCGGCTCTAAGTCTTCTTGATGAGACGCAGCATAGAGTGAAAACGCGGCCTCCGAACGCAGCGTCAATCACAGGGTGAGACGCGGTTCTTAGTTCATGAGAACTTAGGCAGAACTAAGTCCTTTTGACAAGACGCAGCATCAATCCATAGGGAGACGCGGCCATCATTGTTTCATGAGACGCGGCATTCATTCAGGGAGACGCGGCTCTGAATAACGCGGATCTGCTTCTGCGAAGAAGGAAGCGGATCAGGCAGACGCGGGAGACGCAGCCAGTTCTTTTGACAAGACGTAGCATCAATCCATAGGGAGACGCGGCCATCATTGCTTCATGAGACGCGGCATTCATTCAGGGAGACGCGGCTCTGAATAACACGGATCTGCTTCTGCGAAGAAGGAAGCGGATCAGGCAGACGCGGGAGACGCAACCTTGTGCCTTTCCCTTAATTCAAAAATGGATTAAGTGCTCTCTGAGGGGACGCGACTTTGACTCGCGCGGGCATCTTTCTGGGACGCGGATGTGTGGATAGTTCTTCAATCCGCGTCTGGGTGTAAACTCCCAGGCGTTACATACAGCCTGTCATAGGGATTTGGTGTGATCTTTAAATATCAGATGCGGATTTTCCGCTTGTTTCCCGAAGCAGTTGTCCACGCGTCGGCTGCTGATTGGGCTTGAGTATTGATTCTCTTAAACGAGAAATCAGTGCGGGCGGTTGGAGATCAGCGCCAGCGGCGGTTCTCGAAGCAGCGTTACACGCGTCCGGCCCTTATTGGATCTTGGCAGTTGTGCAGTTATTAATGCCGGCGGTTCAGATTACGGGGCCATTAATCGCTATTATCAGGAGTTGCCTATAAATAGGGCGCCCCTTTTCCCTTCAATCCTGCCTTTGGACTATTTTGTTTTTTGAAAGAGAGAGCGCTTTGAGAAGCTTCATCTTCCTCAGCGAATTGTCTCCATGGATGAGGAAGGCTCTGAAGATGACCCAGGGCTTTTAAGCTCCTGTTTGGTCTCTTTAGGAGAAAACAACTCTTTGCCTTGTGACCGCGTTTGCGTCCTGGTGCAGAGAGTACAACTCTTGATAGAGGTCTCCACGGGTATGCCGTTCGTTTCACCATGACATTTTAGATTTACCATGGCCTGTACCTTGGCTTCATGTCATCTGGACCCCCTCATGAAGTCTGCATTGGTGCACTCCTTCTGGAATTTGTACCATAGACCTGAACTTCTCCGGACGCGCGTGCAGGAATCTTTGGCACTTGGCGTTGGCGCGTTTTATGGCTTATGCCTTAGCGCGTTTCATGGCCAATGCCTTGGACAAATTCCAAAAAAGGTTTCAGACCCGCACCTTGCAACTCCTGTTCATGGAGATGGCAATTTTCAGCGTCTGTGTCTTTTCGGCGTTTGTGCCTTTTCGGCGTTTGTGCCCTTTGACCTAGGCGCAGAGTGGGACCGCGTTTTGATTCGCGTTTGTCTCTGCTGACGCAACAGTTTGGCTTGCTGCGCGTGTCATTCCTGCGTCTTGGCAGACTGCATGGATCATTCCCGCGTTTGGCTGACTGCGCGGATCATTCCCGCGTTCGCCTCTGCTGACTTAGTTTTTCTCTGTTTACACTAAGTTGCAGATTGTTCTTATTCTCTCTTTTTGTTCCTTGCAGGTTTGCTGGGCCCTTGGAAGAATACTTCGGTCGGCGAACTCGTTCAACGTTCACCTATGAGAGAATATATTATGGTCCTCGTCACCTATAAGAGAGTATATTACATCTCTGACGAGGACCCAACCCTCGCCAAGGTCTCTTCAGATCTGGTGCAAGAGACGGATAGGCTGAGTATCGGCGAGGGTGGTCCGGCGGTTGCGGTGGCGGATGAGATCCTCTTCCTCTCCCTACCCCAGAAGTGACATCAAGGACATTCCGTTGGATGGCCTGCTGGGGAAAGGGATGGTGATGAATGCAGGACTCTCTGCTGCCGCTGGACCTAGTGGAGGGTGGCATCCTTTGTGATGACTCCGAAACTTCCGCTCTCACCCCAAGAGTGACTCCATGTTTGTTGGATGGTCTACTAGGGAAAGAGGCGCGCCTGAACGAAGGGTTGCAGGACCTTCTGTTGCCACCGGACCTCAAGAACACCATTGCTCTTGGCTTGGTCAGCTAGGGCGCTTTCGAAGTTGGCGTCATGCATCAAAGTGCAACCGGTTCCAATTGTGCACCTGGGATCAGATGCAGTTTCAAGGAGTGAGTACGGCCTCAGAGAGAGAGAGGGACTTCTTTGTACTCCTTAATTGTAACACTCAATCTTATTGTATAAGAGAGCGTTTTGTATCACTTTCATGTGTTTGGATATGAATAAAAGTGACACTTTTCTTTTTGCCTCTTTCTGTTGTCTTGAATGTTTTGTTTTAGAAGCAAAAGAATGATTTTGGTGGACCCGCCACTTTATAAAAGAAAGTGACAAGTAGAGTGTGTACCCCCAGGGAAGGTGAACTTTTATCAAGGATCTAGGATTGACTTGATTCAAGGTCAGCTGGGGAATTTGATAAAACATTGTCAGTGGTGTAATGTTAACCTAACAATGTCTTTAGGTGGACCTGTTATTCTGTTGAAGAGAATAACAAGTGAAACTAGACCCGCGAGGAATCTAGTAAGGCTTTCACCGTTAGAGGTGTGATATTAACTTAACGGGTTGGAGATAGTCTTGTCAGAAGTGTGGTGTTAACTCGACAAGGATGTGAGTCAGAGGTGTGATATTAACTTAACTCAGAATGTCACTGTCATAGGTGTAATGTTTAACTTAACAGTGAGGTAATGCTAGAGGTGTGATGTTGAACTTAGCATTGGTCATCTCGACTTAGACGAAGAAGTCGAGGAAAGGTCATGGCCATAGGTGTATTGTTGAACTTAGCGATGACTCGGATGCAAGAAGTGTAGTGTTAACTTGGCATCGTCCATTTCAGCTTCGATACAGAAGTCTGAAGAAAGGTGACTATCAGAGGTGTGATATTAACTTGACAGGCACTCGATGTACTGCTTAGAGGTGTAATGTTAACTTTAAACAGTAGTTTTGTCAGAGGTGTGATATTAACTTAACAAGAATTTGCTTGCGATAGGAGCAATTTGAGGACCTGTCATTCTATTGATGAGAATTGACAAGTGGAATTTGAAGTGCCAGAGGTATAGTGTTAACTTGGCAAATTCGAGAGTTTGTTACTCTATGCAGAGTTAACAAGCAAGGTTTATACTTGACAAAGAGTATTCATTACCAGAGGTATAGTGTTAACATAGTAATGATTGCATTTTGTGGTCCTACCATTCTATGGATGAGAATTGGTAAGGGATTTTTGGAGGGAAGAGTGGACTCGAGTCCACTTAGGATTTTTAGCAAACCCTCAGCTATCAACGGATTTGAGATGCCTTTACCAACTACCGTTTGAGTTGGGCTAGCCATGCTATTCCCCTCAGCATGATAAGTTGTCGAAGACTTATGTTGGACTTAAAAGCCAACATTTTCCTCTATCCTTAGCCGTCGGAGGCGTTGGATGTTTTTGATCAGAGGTGTATTTTTTAACTTGATCGGTAGGATTTTTAGCAAACCCTCAGCTATCAACGGATTTGAGGTGCCTTTACCAACTACCGTTTGAGTTGGGCTAGCCATGCTATTCCCCTCAGCATGATAAGTTGCCGAAGACTTATGTTGGACTTAAAAGCCAACATTTTCCTCTATCCTTAGCCGTCAGAGGCGTTGGATGTTTCCGATCAGAGGTGTATTTTTAACTTGATCGGTGGAAGAATGCCATCTAGGGATAGTATTTCTTCAGGAATTTGCCATTGATTGGCATCATGAGTGTATCGCCATTTGAGGTTATGAGGCGATACGATCCATTTGAGTAGACTGACTCTACTACAAACGGTCCTTCCCATTTGGGTTGGAATTTTCCTTTCGTCTTGTGCGTCATGACCATGGGTCTTCGGACGGCTAAGACGAGGTCGCCTTTCTTGAAAGTTCGGGATTTGACTTTCTTGTTGAAGGCTCTGGTGATACGAGCTTGATAAAGCTCGATTTGTTGTTGGGCCTGCAGACGCTTGTCATCCAAGGCTTCCAATTCTTGGAGTCGCTGTCGATGCTTCTCCTCTGTTGTCATTTCCGCTGTCAAGGCGACGCGAAGAGATGGAATTTGGATTTCCAGTGGAAGGACGGCTTCGCATCCGTACACCAAGGAAAATGGCGTGGCTTTAGTTGGGGTTCGCACAGTCGTGCGATAGGCCCATAAGCATTCGCCCAACTTATCGTCTCAGTCCCGTTGACTTTTCGAGACGAATTTCTTGAGAAGCTTGCCAATAGTCTTATTGAAAGCTTCTGCGAGGCCGTTAGCGGGCGGATAGTATGCCGTTGATGACACACTCTGGATTCTGAACTTGGCGCAGAATCTCTGAAAAGCCTGGCTGATGAACTGGGGTCCATTGTCATGGACAATCCGCCGAGGCACACCGAAGCGGTAAATAACGTGATGTTTCACGAACTTGATCACGTTAGAAGATTTCACCTCTTTCAAAGGGATAGCTTCGGCCCACTTTGAGAAGTAATCGGTTATCGCTAGGATGAACCGATGTCCCTTTGATGATGGTGGGCTGATAGGGCCAACCACGTCCATCCCCCACATTTCAACGGCCAAGTAGAGGTCGTTGAGTGGAGGTACCCTGGTGCTTGATGGATGAAATCGCCATGTATTTGACAGGCGTGACATCTTTGGCATAGGCAACAGCATCGGCAACCATCTTGGGCCAGTAGTAACCCAATCTTTGGAGTCGGTTTGCCAGCTTCGGGCCAGGTTGATGAGCTCCACACGTACCATCGTGGGCTTCTTTCAACACTTCGTGGGCTTCTTTTGATGAGAGGCACCGGAGCAGGATCCCGTCATGCGATCTACGATACAATGTTCGCGAAATCGCATTGTAGTAGAATTTGGAGGCTTTCCTTCGGATGGCAGCCGCCTCCCTGGTGTCTTTGGGCAAGATGCCATACAAGACAAAATCAATGTAGGGGAATCGCCAGTCTTTAAGCTCTAGATCGGTCGACACTTCAAGTGTTTCCTTATCGCGACGATCTCCCGTTGACCTCTGGTAGTCTCCGAGGGGACTTTTTGGGCAGTATAGGTCGTGGCTATAGACGAATACTTTCTCCATTGCTCCGGCTGGAAGAGCTAAGGAGGCAGCAAGGGATGCAAGTGCATCTGCATGCGCATTTTGCTTGCGCGGTACATGGTCGATGTAGAAGTTTGAAAACCTCTCGGCCATGTGGATTGTCGCGTTGTAGTAGGGTACTAGATCTTCATGCCTGACCTCATACTCTCCGCGAACTTGGCTGACGATGAGTTTAGAATCACCGTATGCCTCGAGATTTTTAACGCCAATTTCATCGGCGAATTGCATCCCAATCAAAAGAGCGTTGTATTCCGCCACATTGTTGGAGCAGGGCTCGGTTAACGAGATAGCTCGGGGAATCACATAATTTTGTGGGGAGACGAGTACTACTCCTACCCCCGCAACTGTGTGTCCCTTAGGGCTTGTTCTTGATGCACCATCGAAGAAAAGTTGCCATACTTGTCCTTCGAACAATGTCTGGGTTAGGCAGGCTTCGGCGACCTCGTCTGGGAAATCCTCGTAGAGTTTAGCTGCCCTCGGATCTGGGTGTTCGGCTAAGAAGTCCGCCACCGCTTGTCCTTTAATGGCTTTTTGGGGTAGGAAGTGCATCTCATATTGAGAGAGCAATATAGCCCATTTCGCCAGTCGGCCGTTCAATGATGAAGGCTTTGTCATGAGTAACCTCAGGGGGTTGACTTTGGATATGACATTTATGGTTTGGCCCACCAGATAGTGTCGCATTTTCTGAATAGCGAACACCAGTGCCAAACATTCCTTCTCGATCGGGTTGTACCGATGTTCGGCTCCGATCATCGTTCTACTTAGGTAGTAGATTGCTTGTTCTCGCCCTTGGTCATCATTCTGAGCTAGTAGAGCTCCCAAAGAATGATCCATTGATCGGACGTACACCAGGAAAGGCTTTCCGGATACCGGAGCTGCCAGGACTGGTGGTTGGGTGAGGTAGTGCTTGATCTCCTCAAATGCTTGCTGGCAAGCGTCGTCCCAAATGAACGAAACGCCCTTCTTCATCAGCTTAGCGAAGGGTTGGCATCTCCCGGAGAGATTTGAAATGAATCTGCGGATGTATGCCAATCGTCCTTGTAATCCTCTGAGCTCCTTGAGGCTTCTGGGGGTTGCATCTCTTGGATAGCACGGACTTTCTCCGGATCTAAATGGATTCCTGTGGAAGTCACAACAAACCCTAGGAATTTGCCACTGGCTACCCCCAGGAAGGACTTGGTGGGGTTCATCTTCAATTGATGAGCCCGCATGATGTCGAAGACCACCCTCAGGTCTGCTATGTGATCACCTTTAGTGCGGCTTTTCACCGCGATGTCGTCCACATAACATTCCACCGTTTTGCGTATCTGCCGATGGAAAATGGCATTCATGGCCCTTTGGTAGGTTGCCCCCGCATTTTTCAGACCGAAGGGCATGACGGTGTAGCAATATACCCTAGAGGTGTCCTGAAGGAGGTGTGCTTTTCGTCATCGGGATACATCTTGATTTGATTATATCCTGAGAACCCGTCCATAAAGGACATTCGCTCGAATCCACAAGTATTGTCAATCATGACATCTGTGATTGGCAATGGGAATTCGTCTTTGGGGCAGGCCTCGTTTAGATCACGGAAGTCAATGCAGATCCGGATCTTCCCGTTCTTCTTTGCGACGGGGACGATGTTGGCTACCCAGTCGGGATGTTGTTCTTCCCGGATGAAGCCGGAATCGATGAGCTTTCTAACTTTTGATTGAATTGCCTCCATTATCTCTGGACGGAACCGTCGCTGCTGTTGTTTAACAGGCTTCATGTCCGGATTGATGTTGAGGCGATGCATAGCCACTTGAGGATCAAGTCCAGGCATGTCCTCATAATTCCAGGCGAAGACATCTATATACTCTTGTACAAGAGATATTAAATTCTTCTTCTCCGAAGGTGACAGGCCGTCACTTATGAAGATGGGTTTAGGATTGGCTTCATCTCCTAGGTTGACTTGAACAACCTTGTCTTCTGTGGGTGGCTCACGCTGTTCAAAGCGGATATCCCAAAGAGCATTCAAATGTTTGATCCAAGGGTCTGTATCAGATTGGATCATTTCTTCATCTTCATCTTCATCCTCCATATGGCTTGTCGAAACCATATTTACTGACAGCCCTTTGAAGATGTTGCCGACACTGACATCTGATTCCCACGACGACGTGTCTGATGAGCAGTCATGACTTGACAGTCTCTCCGAATCAGAGGCTGATGGCACTGGGGTTGATATATAGCCCAACCCCCGGCGCGTCTGATGATAGTAATCAGGGGTTTTCCCTTTCGGTACAAAGGATCGAAGCAGTGTTCTTCTTCCTTTTCCGAAGTTCAACCAGGCCTGTTGGTTAGATCATACCCCATGCGCTTCATCATCTTGAGCGTTTTCGGTTCATAATGATCGAACTGAGGGGATTCATCCTCACCTTCCGATTCTTCGTGGGGCATTGGTTCAGATGCGATTCGCCCAAAAAGTATTGGTCTTTGGCCTTTTCGTCTGGCTGGAACCATGAATACAGACTCTTGCGCGTCACCATTATCTTGGTATGTCCCGAAGGATGATTTCACCGGTACATGCAAAGATGTCAAAGCATCTATTGCCGACCAGAGGTCATCGTCCACGTCGGTAGTGGTATCCGACGGTATTGAATCGGAAACATACACAGGAAAATACGCAAAATCTAAATCTTCATTAATGTACCAACCACCCGCATCGTCGGTGGTATCAACATCGAGCTTATTAGTGCTCTTTACAAGTGGTTCCAACTCCCACAGGCACTCTTCTTTCTCAGGCTCAATGTCAGCTTCATTACCAGAGTCTGGCTTCTCTGGTTGTGGGGTTTCATTAGTCTCTTCCGGATCCTGATATAAGAGGGAGTCCGTGAAATAATTTTCAACCCCTTTAAACGGATGCCTTTCGGCAATCAATGTTCGGACCTGTCCACTCTCGTCAATGTATTTCATGACTTGGTGGAGAGTAGAGGGAACGATGGAATTGCGGTGAATCCATGGTCGTCCCAGCAACAGGTTGTAGGAAGTGTCCGCGTCAATGACGTAACACGTCACTTCCGACTTGAGACTCCCGATCTGGCATTTGAGCTTGATCTTCCCCATTGGGCGGGAGCTGTTGGCATTGAACCCGTAAATAGTCGTCTGGGTAGGGCTCAGACGATGGGTAGGAATGCCTAGAAACTGCATAACCCGGCGAGGTATGATGCTTAGCGCAGACCCTGGGTCTACCTGGATGCGGTTCACCTCGGATGACCCAATATACCCTGTGAAGTATAGGGGTCGGTCATGCTTCCCTTTAACCTGCATGTCGTCTGTTGTGAAGGTGATGCGGGGAGCATTTGGGGAGGCGTGGAGGCAATCCTCTACATCTTCTTCCCTTGGCACACGAGTCATGAAGACCTCAGCGTTTGCCAAAGCTTCTTGTAGAGCCTCTCTGGTTGACTTTGATAGCCTCAGGAGTTCATACAAGGTGATGCGTGCCGGGATGTTGGCTAGTTGAGCCAAGACGTCGAAGCGGTAAGGTGTCGAGGATCCTTCTGCTGCACCTTTTAGAAGAGCCCGAGAAAACCGGGTTTCTTTCTGTTTCTCCACAGGTGGTTTCGTGGAGGGCTTGGCTGGTTCTACGGCTGGTTGCGGAGAAGCCGCTGCTGTCTCGCCGTACTGCTTCAAGTATGCCTGTCCTGAACGGGTCCCCGCCGTAGGTTGGCTGGGCTCTGCGGCCAGGACTATTGTTTCCTGCTCTGAGTCAGTCAGCGAGGGAACATCAGTGTCCGCTTCTCGAGAGGAAGCGCATATCACATGGCAGGATGAAGTCTTCCCTTTGCCTTTGGACTTCCTGTTGGTCACAGTCGTCCATTGTTGCTCGTCGACGAGGTCAGGGTGGACCCACATGATTTCCCCTCGAGGTGTAGGGATGGGTACCAAGCCTTTCTCCCGCTGCTGATGAGGGTCTGTGTTGACCACCCTCAGTTCTCCTTTCGGGACAGAGATCACCCCCACGGGTGTCGGGGGTCGTGTCCCAAACTGGAGAATCGACGTCATGTTGGCTGTCATCTTCTTTTGCTCCGGTCGGAGTTTTAATACCTCCGCGTCAATCAGAGCTTGAAGGATGTCCTTAAAGACGTAGCAGCTTTTGGTAGGATGTCCGAGCATCCTGTGGTATAAGCAGTAGGTGGGATTGTCGGTCTTGCCGACTTCCTCCGGGCGCCTAATTTCAGGGAGCTTCAGTCGATTGCTCTTGTTGAGTAGCTTGAAGAGCGAATCGACGTGTTCCTCCTTGAAGGAATACTGCTTGTTGGGGCGTGGCTGGCTTGAAGAGCCACTTGCCCTGCCTGTTTGAGGTTTGGTGGGAGATTTGGTCTCCGTCGCCAAATTATCCTTCCGCTTGGTTTGGAGGGATGTGTCTGGTGCACGCCTTGTCGACCTCTCTGGCCTGGGCTTGCCTTCTTCCGCTCTGACGCGGGCGACAATCTCCTCAGCCTGTTCACCTTGCTGGACTAATTGTTTCCAGGTGCGGCTTTCAGCAACTCCTATTTGAGCAAGGAGTGAGGTTTGGAGATTATGGCGACATGTTTCCACCAGGGTGGCCTGGGTCATGCCGCTTGGACATCGGAGTGCCATGTTCTGAAATCTTTCTACGAAAGACTTGACGGACTCTCCCTTTCGCTGTTTTGTAGCTAAAAGGGTAGGCATTGTAACTTCGGAGTCGTCTTCGAAGAAGCGTGTCAAGAACAGCTTCTCTAGATCCCCCCAGTTCTTGATAGAACCCTCCGGGAGCTTCATAAACCACTCAAAAGCCAACCCTTTCAGGGTGCCGATGAACAGTCGCGCCAAGATGGCGTCATTATCTACCACGTTTCCGGTCTGGGATTTGAAGTAGTAGATATGCTGGTTGGGTGACCCCTTCCCGTCGAATGCTTGGAGGGTTGGAGCCTTGAACTTAGGAGGGTATGGAACTAAGTCCCACTCAGCCGGATAGGGCCGGACCACTCCTGCTTCTTGGAGATCTTTACGACTGGCAAGGGCATTGAGTCGTTGCTCCAGCAGGCTCATTCTTTTAGTATGAGCCTTTTCCGGGTCTGGGTCGCTTCTTGCCTGCGACGAGGGCTTGGACACATCCGAGGTAGATCGCCGTGTCTCGTCAGAAGATTCGGAGGGTGGGCTTCCTCCCTTTCTCCCTTTCCCCTTCGGTCGTCTAGGAGGAGATCTCGCTCTTTCTTCAAGCAATTTCTCAAGCATATGCTTAAGGGAGTCAATGGATCTCTGTTGGGAGGCGATTATATCCATCTGGTGCTTCTGCGTCTGCTCTAAACGCCTGGTCGTCTCCTCAGGAGTGTCGGCCATGTAGGCGGAAGCCTCCTTCTCGACGGAAGAGTTTGAAGCCTGCGACTCCACTATAGCGGAGTGAGAACCACCCATTCTAATGCCGCGGGCTAAGGCATTATAGTCAATTGGGGGAATGGCCCCTGTCCGGGTGCGAGTGTGTTGATACACCCCCTCCGGTTCAGAGTCAGATTCCTCTGAGTTGACCATTAGTTGTTTTCCCTTGCTTCTGCTAGTCATGTTTGCAGTAAGCTCCGGGTATTCAACATCTGAGAAGGTTCTCCTCCTGTGGGAGCGTCTTCTCTTGGCTGACGGGGGAATCAGGGTCAGCTGTCTAATTAAAGACGGCTGGTGCACGCCTGACTCGCAATGGCATCCAGAGAGTATCTGGATGAGCTGTTGACAGCAGCATGGAGAAGTGGTCTGATTGGCACTCCTTTTCCTTGTCAAATAATCCCTCAAATCTGTGGGAGGGGGATTAAAGAGACTGGTCTCGCAATGTCGACGACGGGAGACAGTCATGTGCTGTTCAGCCTGGACACAGGTTTCAGAAACGCGGCTGTTGCGTCGCGGCTGCGTCGCGCGCGTCTGGCGTCTCTGTTGATATGAGACGTGACTTTCGCGTTGCTGTCTGCTGCGTTGGAGCAGAGAGACTTGGGAGAGAGTGGGCTGCTGGGCCCCACGCCTATGAGCGCGTACTTCCTGCGTTTGAAAAGACGCGGAGGTTTCACCCTGGCGTTTGATGAGTTGGTCCTCGGAGGACTCAACTTGAGGGGTCTCGCGTTTGGGTCGCCAAACGCGGATCTCACGCACTGGACGAGGTGCGGGCAAGGCATCAGATTGTACGCCGCGTCCACCCCCAGTCAGACAACCAACGGTTCCGACTTGGAGTTGACGCGCGCGTCTCCTCTGTCGACGCTCAGCATTCCGGTTGCGTCGAGGAGGTGGAGAGAAACCAACAACATCCTGGTTTATAGAACCAAGAGTGTTCACCACGCGGGTCTCTTGAGAGACGTTGACGCGGGTATTCTGCGCGACGCAGTTGATCGCAGCAGCAGTGGTGCCTGGGACCACGCGGGCCTTCTGGGAGGCATTGGCGCGTGTGTTCTGTGCGACGCGGTTGATCGCAACAGCAGTGCCTGAGGTCACGCGGGCCTTCTGGGAGGCGTTGGCGCGTGAACTTGTCTTGGCACAGTGGGCATCGGCACCCGGCAGAGCCTCAGATTGGGCTTCGGGTAGCTTTTCAGTTGAGACCCTGCGGCAGACGCGGGTCTTTGGGCTCTTGGAGCCAGAAGAGAGGAACTCTTCATACTTCGCCTGGTCGAACTCGACGACGAGGGATTCGACCATTTTCCCCTTACGGAGAATGTCATCTTGCACCACGGTGCGCTCGTCAGTAACAAAGAAATCATTCCCCAGCGGAGTCGCCATCTCTTGTAGGGGCCGGAAAATTTTGTGGTCGGAGAAAGTGGTTTTAGCTGTAAAAGATTTCCTTGATTCAAGCGAAACGATTACAACCAAAAGAACTACTCTTCCTTCTTTTCCAGTTACAAGGGAGGGAGGATGTCTGAATCTTCCCTTTGTTTAAGGCTGGGTTCTTCGTGTGGCGATGGAGAGTGAATCTTGTTCTCCGTTGACCAGATGACCGTCCTAGACCGTCTGGGGTCTTCTCTTCGGTCGATAGAAAGAGTAACTCAGCTCAGTCTACCCAAAACTCTCAAAGAGGCGGTAGGCGAAGAGCGGCTAGTACTTAGTAAGCTCGCTGAAGGGTTTTCTCTCTCTCTGTCGTTGATCTCTCCTTTGATTGTCGTCCTTTTTCCTTCTCGTCCTCAATCGTCCTCCCCTTCAATAGTGACGGAACTATTTATAGGGTTTTTAGGGGGTGATCGTGCCCTCCTGAAAACACTCCCGATTGAGGGGCCACTACCCGCTACATGCGCGGTGACTGGCCCTTTATTTCGGGTAGTTGCAACTGAGACGCGGGTGTCGAGCCAACGCGCCTTGGATGCTGAGACGCGGGTGTCGAGCCAACGCGCCTTGGTACTGAGACGCGGGTGTCGAGCCAACGCGCCTTGGTACTGAGACGCGGTCTTTGGGCCGACGCGCCTTGGTACTGAGACGCGGGTGTCGAGCCAACGCGCCTTGGATGCTGAGACGCGGGTGTCGAACCAACGCGCCTTGGATGATGAGACGCGGGCTTCGGGCCGACGCGCCTTGGTACTGAGACGCGGGCTTCGGGCCGACGCGCCTTTGATGCTGAGACTCTGCTTTCTTAGTGGCTTGTCTGTTTTGGACATTTTTTTAGACAGCCTACACAAGGTAGCGTACCCCCATTCCATGGGCGAGCTGGAGGCCAATGAGCAGAGCATTATATTCTGCTACATTGTTGGAGCATGATTCTGTCAAAGAAAATGCTCTGGGAAGGACATGATCCTGTGGGGAGATAACACGACCCCCACTCCGACAATAATCTTGCCTTTAGGACCCATTCGCGATGCTCCATCAAAGAACATCTGCCATACTTCCTCTACTGAAGTTGCGTTGGACTCGAAGACTTCATCAGGGATGTCTTCGTGGAGTTTTGAATGCTCCGGAACTGGATGAGCAGCCAAGAATTCTGCAAGGGCTTAGCCTTTGACCGCCTTCTGAGGAATAAAGGTCATGTCGTATTGAGACAGCAGAAGTGCCCATTTAGCCAATCTTGAATTTAGTGACCCTGGCTTCGTCATAAGAAGACGTAAAGGATTCACCCTGGAGATGACATGTATGGTTTGGCCAACCAAATAATGCCGTGTCTTCTGAACGGCAAAGACGAGAGCTAAACACTCTTTTTCAACAGGATTGTAGCGAGATTCCGCTCCTATGAGAGTCCTGCTCAGATAATAAATGGCCTGCTCGTGGCCATTGCCGTCTTTTTGAGCGAGGAGGGCGCCGAGGGAGTAGTCCAGAGCTTTTACATAAAGCAAGAATGGTTTCCCTGATGTAGGGGCCACTAAGACTGGAGGCTTTGTGAGGTACCTCTTGATGTCTTCATAAGCTTCCTGGCAAGCTTGATCCCATATGAAGGCAGTACCCTTTTTCATGAGACGGGTGAACGGCTGACAGCGGCCTGAGAGATTTGCAATGAATCTTCTGATGTAGGCCAACCTGCCTTGCAAGCCTCTCAGCTCTTTGAGGTTCCTTGGCGGATGCATGCTCTGGATAGCTCTGACTTTGTCTGGGTCAAGGTGAATCCCTTTTGATGTGACGATAAACCCAAGGAACTTGCCACTTGACACTCCCAAGAAGGATTTTGTCGGGTTCATTTTCAGCTGATGAGCCCGCATTATGTCGAACATCGTTCTTAGGTCGCGAAGATGTTCGTCTTTGTTGCGACTTTTGACAGCAATGTCGTCAACATAGCACTCTACTGTCTTCCGGAGGTGATGGCGGAAGATCGTGCTCATTGCGCGCTGGTAGGTTGCTCCGGCGTTCTTCAGTCCGAAGGGCATTACAGTGTAGCAGTATACCCCCAATGGTGTTCAGAAAGAAGTATGCTTCTCGTCATCAGGATACATCTTGATCTGGTTGTACCCTGAGAAGCCGTCCATGAAAGACATCCTCTCGAACCCGCATGTGTTGTCAATCATGACATCAGTGATGGGCAGTGGAAATTCATCTTTGGGACAGGCCGCATTGAGATCACGGTAGTCGATGCAGATCCGTATTTTGCCATTCTTCTTGAGGACAGGGACTATATTAGCCACCAAATCTGGATGTTGCTCTTCCCGAATGAAGCCACTTGCAATGAGTTTGTGAACTTCGGCTTCAATAGCTTCCATAATGTTCGGGCGAAACCGACGTTGTTGCTGCTTGACTGGCTTGACGTCGGACTTGATATTCAGCCGGTGCATAGCGACCTGTGGATTGAGTCCGAGCATGTCTTCATAGCTCCACGCGAAGACGTCTATATACTCTTTTACGAGCATTATCAATTCCTCCCTTTCTATAAGTGATAGGCTTTCACTTATAAAAATCGGTTTGGGATGATCCTGACTGCCCAAGTTGACCTGCATCACCTTGTCTTCGGTAGGCGGCTCGCGCAGTTCGAACCGTTTTCCCATTGGAGGCTTAACTGCTGGGCCCATGGTTCACCATTGGCAGCTTCCGCAGGTTCCAATTGACTGCTTGAAGTCATATTCGCGGCGAGGCCTTTGAACATTTCTCCTATGCTGATATCGGAGTCCCACTCGGAGGATGAAGCCGACTGTGATGGAATTGGTCCGTCGTCTTTGACCTGAACTGCTACTGATGAAGTGGGCGTGACGTAACCCAACCCCCTGCGGGTACTATCATAGTAATTTGCAGGCTTCCCTTTCAGGATAAAATTACGCATTAGTCTGCGCCTCCCTTTTCCAAAGTTTAGGCCGCCTCCCTGCTTCAAGTTATATCCCATCTTCTTCATAATGTGGCGGGCTGGCCGCGCATAATGGAAGAACTGTGGAGCATCTGACTCTGAGGTTGAGTCTGCAGTTGTAGGTTTCCGTGGCTGAGCTCTACCAAAAATTATCGGCGACTGACCTTGTTTGGAAGGAGGGATCACCAGCGTAGCCCCTTCTATGACCTCCATAGATGTGCTGGCCGTATTTGGCTTATGTACAGGCATGTGCAGAGAGCCATCCATAATGGATTTGATCGACCGCATACTCACAGGATAATCAAAAGAAATATTGTCATTAATTACCCATTCACCTTCTTCCTCAGAAGGAGCATTACATTTGGGGTCAATGACACATGCTGTAATTGGTTCGCCAGTCAGAATGGCCGGCATGCCCGCCTCGGACTCTGAATCCGCTTCATTGCCACTTTCACTGTCATCTGGCAATGGCTCCTCATGCGTTCCGTCGGCCTCTTGATACAGGAGGGCGTCGGTGAAGTAATTTTCTACGCCTTTAAAGGGTTGCCTTTCGGCAAAGACAGTTCGTACTGTCGTATCATCCTCCACATATTTGAAGCACTGGTGGAGGGTAGAAGGGACGATCCAGTTGGCATGGATCCATGGCCGTCCTAGCAGCAGGTTATATGACGTGTCAGCGTCAATGACATAACACGTCACCTCTGACTTGAGGCTTCCGATTCTGCAACGGAGCTGAATCTTCCCAAGTGGATGGCTGCTCCCGGCGTTAAAATCATATATTGTAGTAGTGGTTGCGGACAACCTGTACAGTGGTATGCCGAGGAAATAGAGAAGCCGTTTGGGGATGATGCTAAGTGCCGACCCCGGATCGACTTGTACTCTTTCAATGCATGTTGAACCGATATATCCGGTGTAGTACAGAGGTCGATCATGCTTGTTATCTTTGAGAAGCATATCTTCCGCCGTGAAGGTAATAGCAGGCACCTTCGATTGTATATGATGGCATTCTGGGCAAGAAGACTGGGCGTCATGATTAGAGACCTCTGGTATGCATGTCAGAAGAGTCTCTGAGTTGGCCAAAGCATCTCTGAGCGCTTCTCGTGTCTCTTTGGAGAGACGCAGGAGCTCGTGTATTGTGATACGAGCTGGGATATTGGCCAAGTGGGCCAGTATATCGAAGCGAAAGGGCGTATCAAGCCCTTGGCCTGACGGTTTCTTCAACACATGGTCGAACCGTGCCTCTTTAGGCTTTTCTCTCCCTTTGGTCGGGACTGGAGTGGATGCAGGCGTTGGTGCTGACGTCGTTTGCTGTTGTGTCTCGTCAGCAAGCTTCTCATACTGTCTCAGGTACGACTTCCCAGACCGGGTGCCCGTCTGTTGGGGTGCGTCTGCTTGCGCTGTGCAAGCATGCTTTTCTCCTTCTGAATCACTGAGGGAAGCCGAAGTAAGGTTGTCATCATCTGGCAGGACAGAGATGACACTGCAGGACTTGCCCTTTTTGCCGGAGTCCTTCGACGTCCGCTGTACGTCTTGGACGAGGTCAGGGTGTATCCACATAACTTCCCCTGTCTCCAATGTCAAGGGAACGAGACCCTTGTCATTTTTAGCTATGGCTGAAGAATGCTTGACTTCCAACCGCGGTGTGGGGGCTGGATAGGTCCCGTCAGGAACCATGACCTTTTGGGCTGTGCCGAACTCAAGAGTCACCATATTGGCAGTGACTTTCTTCTGCTCCGTCTTCAGTGTGAGGACGCCGGCGTCAATCAGGGCTTGTATCCTGTCCTTGAGGACATAACACTTGTCAGTAGGGTGGTGAATCATCCTATGATAGAGGCAGTATTTGGGGTCGTTTGTGCGCCCTATCTCATCAGGACGTCGAGCATCCGGCAGCTTCAGCTTGTTCCCTTTGTGGAGCAGATGGAATATTGTAACCACCTGATCATCTTTGAAGGAGTATTGTTTTGGAGGGAACTTGGGCTCCTGATTGTTGAAACCGCTCTTCTTAGCCTTCGACTGCACGTCTCCGGATAACTCTACGGACATAATCTCTTTCCCCTTAGCTTGGGAAGACTGAGGCGGGTCGCCGCGTCCTTTACTGTTCGTACCCCATTTGCCTCTGGGGGCGGATGGCTCGAACTTTTTAGCCGACTTCTCAGCTATCTCAGCTTGTTCGACTAATTCCTTCCAAGTGTGGGCTTTGACAGCCCCCATGCGAACTTCTACTTGATCCAAGAAGTTGTGCCTGCATGTCTGTAAGAGCATGGGAATGGCATCCCTGCCGGACACATCAAGGACAAGTTTTTGAATCGCTCAATGTAGTCACGGACAGATTCGCCCTTCTTCTGCACGGTGGAGAGGAGCTTGTCCATGGTCACTTCAGTGTCGTCCTCATAGAAGCGAGAGAGGAACCGAGTTTCTAGGTCAATCCAGGAATTGATAGAACCTGGAGGGAGGCTTTGGAACCAGTCGAACGCCACGCTCTTTAGAGTGCCAATAAACAGCCTAGCCATGATGGCGTCGTTGCTTATGATATTACCAGTCTGAGACCGAAAATAGTAGATGTGCTGATTGGGCGAGCTCTTACCATCATACGTATGCAACGTTGGTGGTTTGAACTTTGGCAGATATGGCACCGAATCCCATTCCAGTGGGTAAGGACGGACTACCCCCACTTTCTTCAATTCATCCTTCTGAGCCAGGGATGAAATTTGAGCTTGAAGGCCTTTAAGGACTTCGGCATCCAGGGAAGAGCCTCCCTTAGATCTCTCCGTCTTGGGCGGATCATTGCTGAGATGTCCCTCCTCGTCATGATTACTCCCGGTATCATCATTCCGGTTGCTGAGGAGCTGAGCGAGCATCTGTTGAATATTGTCCAGGGTCTCTTGCTGAGTTCTAGAGGTCTGCTCCTGAGCTTCCAAACGCCGACGAAGGTCGTCATTGGCGTTATCGGTCATATTGACCGATGCTTTGTCCGTCCGTATAGAACTGACTATTGCTGAAGAGGTATACCCGCTGTCTTCATCTTCTTCATCAGATGATTGGGGTGATCGCTTGGGTGATGGCGGGATCAGGGCCGTCGAGAAAGAAGGTTGCTCGTAATTGTAGGGTATTGCCACCCTGGATCTGGTGTTTCGGAAAACACCTTCTTCTTGTACTGAGACCTCGCCTAGGCCTGGATTATAATCTGGATCTGGAGAACTGTAAGGGGGACCATCAGATGTCTGACTCCCCTTGCGTCGCTCTCGGCCTCTTCCGGTCATATTGACGGAGGCGGAGATTGGATCTGGTGGGGCGCCCCTTCCGCGATGCCTCGTAGGAGCATGTGCGGACAACCGATCAAACACCGATTGCCGGTGTGGAGATACAGCCATGGTTGGATGTAGCCGGCAGCGGGTTGAATGGATTGTCACCAGTCGGCATCCTCTTTGACAACAGGGGAAAGTAGTTCGGAGGGGCTCCGGCTTCCGCTTGCTTACCAGGAATTCTCGTAGGTCAGGCCCAACAGAGCCTGGATAACTTCGCAGAGAAGCTTTTTCGAAGTGTACATGGGACGATACTCCATTCTTCTTATCCCTGCAAAAGGGATTAGCACTGAATAGTGCTTCAGATCTAGATTCGCCAGCAGGTGCGAACTTAGTGCTTGATGAACTAGAGAGCGGAGCACGCCGAGGTGCTTTATCCGCTATTCCGCCGCGAAGGGGATTAGCCTTAGATGACTCTTTGGCCTTAGCCTCGCGGCCATGGATCCAATGAGTATGCTTTGGTATGGTGGCCTCGCTTGTGAAAGCGAGGCTGTCAGAAGGCTTTGCTGCCTTTGATTTGAGCAACGGTATGATCGCCGTCGGGACTTCATGATTGGCAGCATCGTTAGGGTAGATAGGCATCTTACCCTTTTCTTCGCGGGAGAGGCGCAGTTTCGGCGTGACTACACCGGAAACCTCGGTTGGAGACTTGTGCTTGGGCTTCCATATCCGCCTTGACGGAAGATGCTTAGGTTCACGAGGAACCTGAATAGCCACACGCGGGGCTGTGGGGTGTTGGCAGAATTCTGCCTCTGGTTTCTGATTTGAAACCTTGGTCGTGAAGACCTTCCTGTGCTTCCGTGCTCGAAGCGTCAGGTCACCCCCAGAGAGGACTTCTTCAAATCTTCCTTGGTCGATCTGGATGACCAAGTTCTCAAGAGTGCAGGGCTCGGTCTGCGGGCATGCTTCCTTGTTGCGCCAGAGCACCGCAGCAGGTTTGCAGGGAACCTTTTCAGTCTCCGCAGAGACTTTCCTTGAAGATTTAGCCAGAGAAGCTCTGGCTGCACCGACTTTGTTGAATTCAGAGATAGACCCGAAGGTCTGATCGTCGCATTGCGACACTTGATTCTCAGCAGAGGAGAATACTTTCCCCAGCGGAGTCGCCATCTTGTTTTCCTTTATGTTTGCAAAAGGGGAAAACTTACAAATAAAGAGTTTGAGGAGCTAAATTACAAGTATTCTTAAAAAGATTACAAGTAGATCTCCTCAGAGATTCTGGGGAAGTGTGCCGATAGGAGTCTGATCAGCGCGCGACCACTTTGTCCCTTTGACGATGCGAGCGATGAGATTCCCTTCTCGCCTGGTTCCGGGAATCAGAGAATAGAGGATCGGTAGAACCCTCTTGCTACTTCTCAAAACCGCCTTCTGTGAGGAATTCCTTCTCGCCTGGTTCCGGAGATTCCTTGAGGAAAAGAGGTTGCTAGGGTATCACCACCCTGAAAAGAGAAGTATTTCTCTTGAAAGGTCTCTGAATTAGAGAACGCACGGTGCGTTATGAAGAAGTCCGATTCTCCTGATCAGCAGAGGATTGATTTAGGAGCAGAAGCCCACTTTGATTGATCGCTGATCTCTGGAAGCCTTCTCCCCTTGTGCCCCTGGCGGGCTATTTATAGGGAGAGCAAGGGTATAATCGTCCCCTTGAAGATATGGAAACAGATTGAACCGAATCTGTTTAAATCTGGAAAGTAGCCTTGCTGCGAGGCTAGGATAGCTTCTGCGGAGCTAGAAAATAGGCAAGTCGGTTGATCTTTCCGATTTGTTTTGATCCTTTCCATATCGTTGGAGGATTTTCTCTGATCCTCTTACTCGTTTCAAGAGAGTCAAGAGATTGCGGCAATCACCTGCCATATTTGAATCCTAATTGGATTTGATCAGATTGGATCCGATCTCATCAGGAGATTTGATTGGTCAAAGGTTGACCATAGCAGACCAATAGCGGCGATGCCCGCTTTGAACTCACAGCGGAGCTAGAGGCAACTCTTGGCGAGGTCCGAAAAGAGGCTTTTCGGCGAAGCTATCAGTTAGCTTCCTGGCGATGCTCTGAATGATGCTAGCCTCTCAAACGAGGTTATCTCCTTGGGCTAATGTAATGCTAAATGCTAGCATTTTAGACCTGCTGAGGTCTGTTTAGAAACAATCCGGGTTCACTGTTCTGCTTGCTGGATCAGTGGAGTCCAAGTTGCTTCCCTGTCCCTCAGAGACGGGTGAAAACTGGTCTTCAGCTCGTCTGTCACTTGTCTTTTGTAAATGTCAACAAGTTTAGACATTGTTCAGACCAATAAGAATCTTGTCTTTTTTAAGTGTCAACAATCACCAACTAATATCTTGCTAAATGATCTGAAACTTAAAATCACAAGATTATTAGTAAACATAACTACATGAGTTAATCATCATCAAAACTAGAGTGGAAGGCCTCTGGGCCAACAATCTCCCCCTTTTTGATGATGACAAAACTCATGGAGTTATATATGCATGGATTAAAGTTAAGCTTCAAAAAGGCTCCCCTTAACTCATGCATAAACAAATAAACATAAATATGCAATGAATTTTGAAACATGCATAGATATGCATAAACAATAAAAGGCTCTGGATACCAATGAAATTTTCAAAAACAAATAAACATGCTCTAGATACCAATTAAACTTAATATATGCAAAACATAAATATGCATATAAAACTCAACATCTTTCTCCACATCTTTCTCCCCTTTTTGTCAATCATCAATAAAGGGGTAAAAGTAAAAGCAAAACAATAAATTTTCTCCCCCTTTTTGTTCGAAACAAAGAATCAACAAAGAGGGTCAAAAACAATAAAACAATGTTCTCACCCTTTTTGTCTAAAACAAAAAGAATATCAATAAGGGGTTACAATCAATTAAGATATCAATTTAAATATATATGTCAATGATAGCATTTTGATACCAATTGAAAGTGAACATAGATCAATAAATGGTATATGCGATATACATTCATGAAGAGGAAGATGTGAAGCTTCCCAACATAGATACATTACATGAAAGAGGGATGACACGCCCTAATTCACATAACGTACACTATGCAATGCATAAGAGGAGATGTGAAGCTCCCCCTACACACGTGTACCACATAAAGAAGAGTTGTCAAGCTCCTCAATACAAGATACACTCATCATGAATCTATATGTAGAAGAGATGTTAAGCTCTCCTTGCATATAGGCAATACAAATCAAAACTTTTGAATATTTCCTTTAAACAAATTTTGAGATTTCAATTTAAATCATTCAAATAAACATCTTGATATCAAAAGAGAGTATTTTCTTTTTAAGCATATGATATCAATTTGAAATTTTTATTTTCTATCATAAAGTAAGGGAGTGGAAATACAAATACCAATTGAAATATGAAAATCGAATTTCTCCCCCTTTATGAAATACAAACTAAACACATGCATAAGCTTGTTTTAAGAATACCAATTGAAAACTAATCAATTGAAATATGATAGTCATTAGCAATTCAAGCTTAGCATAAACAAAATTTGTGCTCAAGATATAGGGATATAATAAGCACAAATAAAACATATATGTATGAAAAATTAGATACCAATAGAAATTGATACCATTAGAATTGAAGGCATACATACATAAACACATATGAGTATACAAGAAGATCAAGATTGATACCAATTGAAAGAATTCAATGATACCAATTGAAACAACAATAATAGCAAATGTATATCTTATATACCTACCACCCAATCATGTTCAAGTTTAAAATGATTTTCACTATAAAGCATACATGAGCATGGTCGCCCATCCAACCGCCCGTTGAAGGTAGGGGTTTTCAAAATAGGTTTAAAAATTGAAGTATGTTTGAAAAACTCTACCAAAATGAAGAATATGAACTAGTTAAATGAAAAAACTTGTTAACTAGTACGAAATCCTTCAAGCAAGGAATAAAAACAAATTATATTTTATAAAAACATGAAATTCATAAAATAGCTAACACTCATAATCAATGAAGCATAAATATAACTCATGAAAATAAAACATGAGTAAACAAGAAATGTGAGTGTACAAATACAATGTGAAGAACATGATCATGAAAGTATTCAATTTAGCTCAATATTCCTTGAAACAAGAAAATCATCGAAACTTATTTAATCTTCAAGGTATATGTATGTCTTATACAAACTAAAGTATACATACATATCCAAACACAACGAGTCCACAAAGATATATGCATGAAGGCACGTGGCTCAAAAGGATGTATATGTATAAACAATAGTTTGGATAAAATAGACATATACATGAAGTTAAACATAAACACAAAAATATGAAACAAATCCAAAAATGGGAATATAAGTTTAAAATGCATGAATCATCAAAACTAGATTATACTAGCACATCTAATGGGAACAAATAAGCATTCAAGCACAAACATATATAGATTTATTTGTGGCCCACTATATGCACAAATATATACCTAGTCTTAATGAAAACTAACATTTAAACATCTATTCAAAACATGAAGCATAAAACAAGACAAAAATCATCATGATAAACATAAACATGATTATAAATTCATATGTTATTAGAGCTATGATAAACATGATAGCTAAACAATGGTGAGAACACAAAAATAATAGTCCATATTAAACATGGGTGTCTCAAAGGCTATACATGCATGTCAATGATCTAATAAACATGACATTTTCTTAATAATCTAAAAACAATAAATCATGCTATAAACACTAATTATGAAAGCATGTAAACAATAATTGGGAGTAAGAGATTTATACCAAAACCGATGAGGACATCTCTCTAGTCTCCAAATCATGGTGGTCATCTCCACCAAACTTTCCTTGAAAGTGATGCATCCAAATGATCCACATGAAGTCCGGAACGCATCCACTTCAAGGTACCTACACTCTCACGTCATGTAAGAGCCCACACCTACATCATAAACAAGAGGGGTGGTCTTTGGTACCCATATCTTTTTGGGTCCATGGGGGTTAGTACCTTCTCTAACCCAAACAAATTTATTTGCTAAATTAGAACCATGTATACGATCATAGTAAAATTTAGCAAGGTAGCCCTTACGTCCACAATGTGTACAAGTGTACACATGAGCATACATAGTGTGATGGTGTCCGTGAGGAGCATGTGTATGCCGTGGGGGGTGTGCATGATGGAACTTGTTTCTTTCGAAACAAAGTTTCCAAACGTGAATGGCTCTTGGCACATTGGCTCAAAGTGGAGCACAAACAATCAACACTCTTCTTAAGCATGGATATATTTTTTTAATTAAAGAAGAGGTGGAACATGCAAGGGGTGATCTAGGTGAAACTACCCTAGCATGGCAAACATGAGAATCAATATTATTTTTCAAAGAAACATTTTTCTTAACACAAATATCTAATTCTTTTGTAATGAAAACAATTTCATTTTTCAAATACTCATTCTCTTTTACAACAAAATCAATTTTTGAAGTTAAAACATTATTTTTCTTCAAAAGTGTTTCACAATCATTTTTAGATTTTTAGATTTTATTTTCTTTTAAAGCAAGATCTAGTTGAGATTTCAATGAATCTCTCTCATTAGAAATTTCCACCTTTTCTTGCAAAACATAGTCAAGTCTAGAAATCAAATTTTTATTTTCATTGTTAAGGCCTAGACTTTTCTTTTTCAAAATCTTATATTTTTCAATTAATTTTTCACAAACTATGGAAAGTTCTTCATTCAAGGCATGGGGATCAATATTCTCATCACATGAAGAACTAGCACTATCATTATCTAGTTGAGATTCCGAATGTATCTCAAGGGAGTCATTCCCTTGGACCATATAGCATTGAGAATCGGATTCTCCACTGGATTCATCCTCCGGTTGGATTGGCAATTGAAGCTTGGAGGTGGTGGTGGTTGTCAACTTGTTCCACACTGCAAAAGCGGAATCAAGATTAGAAACAAGCATAAGATATTCTTTTGAAAGCGTGCTTCTAATGGCCTCAAGGGCTTGTGCATTGGCCCCTACATGCTTGCTATCACTAAGATAGGATTCCTTGGTAATGGCAAGGTGAACCTTATATCCTAGGGTTTGTAGGTAAATGGACATCCTAGTCTTCCAAACAACAATGTTGGAAGGGTCAAACATAGGTGGGGTCATGAAGTCCATGGATGTAAACTATATGTGTGCAAACAAATATATGCAAATGCAAGTGATAGATTAGCAAACAGGATCTCACTCCTAGGTTGTTAAACCTAAGTATCAGGAGCGTAGGCTCTGATACCAATTGAAATCACCTAGAGGGGGGGTGAATAGGTGATAATGCTAATCTCAAAACTAAATGCGGAAGCTAAAAACTATTTTGCAACACACTTAATACAACCAACAAGTGTAGCCGAATTCCCCGTGAAGGGCTTTGGACTAACTCCTCTTGATTCCCCTAGATAAGGGTTGAGGTGCTATATGAAGCTCTTGTGGTTAAGTATAAGTGAGGCACACACAAGCAAGCCAAGCATATAAAGATAAACAATATGAAATAATGCAAGGCACAAATGAAAGCAATAAGATATGAATGAATGAATGATGCTTTGCACAAATAAAAGAGAGAGAGGGTTTAGAGGCAATGGATCAAACGCAAACACAATGATATGTTCCGAGGTTCGAGCCCCTAGCTCTACGTCCCCGCCTTCACCGAGAAGGATTTCTAATCCACTAACTTGTCCACCGAGGACTCCCACCGAGGGAACCTCCATCGAGGAGGATTTGTACAACCGGGAGTACCGAACTCCTCTCTCAAACACCACCTCACAACCGAAGGGTAGGCCCGTAGCCAAACAACCACAATCACCTCTACCGAAGAGGGATACAAACCAAACTCCACCTCTCACTAGAGGGAGCAAACCACAACCTCAACCTCTACCAAAGAGGGAGCAACCCAACAAATCAAGGGTTTTACAACAAGTGATATCTTTCAACCACAAACCACTTTCCTCTTTCCACAAAACAAGATCCTAATAGAATAGGATAGAAGATAGCTCAAGTGTGGAAAAACTAGAGTTTAGAAAACAATAACTCAAAGAAAAATACTTGGGAAAACTCTTGGTAAAAGATAGAAATGAAGAACAAAGCAAATCTCCTAATTTTCTATTTTCTTTGATTTTTTCAAGAACTCTAAAACAAATAAGATGAATACTTTTTGGCACAAAAACTCTTTTGAAAACTTGTTTAAAACACAATAGAAGGTCTGAAAATTTTTGCTCTAAAAAACATAGTCAAAAACCCAAAGCAATGGGGCTTAAATAGGCTCCCCAAGAAACTAGCCGTTAGGCTGATCTGTCAGCCTGACAGGCTGGCGGTCGACCGGCCGGTCGACCACCAACGGTCATAAATATGACCGTTGGAGCAGCCCGGTCGACCGCCCGGTCGACCGCAGATTTACAGAGAGCAAAAGCTCTCTGTCCGGTCGACCACCCGGTCGACCGGCCCAGTTGCCTGGCCAAACGTGAACAGGCTTGTGCACGTCGGTCGACCGAATGGTCGACCGTCTCTGGAACACGGTCGACCGTCTCGGTCGACCGCCAACGCCTGGCAGCCAATATTCTGGGTCAGAAAAACATGTTAAAAAAATTCTAATAAATCTTATAAATCTTCTAAAAATACACAAAAATATTTTGATCATTTTGCATTGATATATAAACATGTGAGAAAGATTTCAACTCAAATATCAAGCATATGAAACCATTTTTGTGTTTTATCATTTTTATCAAAAACCAAAACATGTATTTTATCAAACTTGGATTTTTCAATACATGAATAGGAAAGTCAAAATAAGTTTGTTTAAAAAGTTTAAGCATGCATGTATAGAAAGAATACATCTACTATATATATAAACCATTTAAACTTATTTTGATCTATCTATTCATGAAAACCAATATCAAAACCAAAACGTGTATGTGTATTGTGCACTTGAGCATATCAACTATTCTTATCTTTACAAATGGATCTAAAACACACTAAACTAAACTAGAATACCTAAGTCTTCTTGACGATCTTCAATCTTCAAGCCGACTCGATCCCAAACGTGATCCACCGAGTGCTAAGGTATGATCTTGATGCTCGGGCACTGGAATCACAATGAAAAGCTTCTAAACTCCTTGTTGAAGCTAATCACCAACTAATATCTTGCTAAATGATCTGAAACTTAAAATCACAAGATTATTAATAAACATAACTACATGAGTTAATCATCATCAAAACTAGAGTGGATGGCCTCTGGGCCAACAATTTTTTCTGACTTGAAATTCTTGGAGACAAGGAAGGTAGAGCTCGGGGACGCCATAGACGCTTCTAGCAGTGCTCTTCTTGACGCTGAAGATAAAATTGAAAAGGACAAGGAGATGATCAGGAAGGCAAATCTTCTTTTATCCAAGACTGAACCAGTGCGTCTTGAAGAGACTGCCCGGCTTGAGTAGCTCAGGGCTCAGAATGACGAACTCTCGCGGCGGGAGTTAGCTCAGAGGGCAACCTTGGTTGAAGTTGAAGCTCGCTTGGCCCAGACAGCAAGCTTTAATGAGGCTGAGCTGAGATCGCAGGCGCTTGTCCGGGCTGCTGGTGATAGGAAGACAATGCTGGCCTTCCTTGAAGAACGGATCAGATCTTACGACGCACGCTCATAGCTTGTAATATATGTGCCTTCATGTATCCCTTCTTTTTGGAGTCAATGAAAGTAATTTTGTTTTGACTCCCCTGTCGTATTTCCAACTTGTTTTATTTTCTGAATTGTCGCTTCCAAGTTGTATTTCAGCCTTCTGAGTAAACAGTCCTTACTTGTACTTAATGATGAAACTTGGCTACCTGCCGGTTCAGAGGTCGCAATGACATAATCGATTGAGAAGCCACCAAGCTCGAAGTAGTCCTTGTCGGACTGAAAGGTGAGTCTTGGCTATCTGCCGGTTCAGAGGTCGCAATGACATAACCGATTGAGAAGCCACAAGCTCTACGTAGTCCTTGTCGGACTGAAAGGTGAGATTTGGCTATCTGCCGGTTCAGAGTGTTGGCCCGGAGGCCTTCCTCTCTAGTTTTGATGATGATTAACTCATGTAGTTATTTTTACTAATAATCTTGTGATTTTAGTTTCAGATCATGTAATAAGATATTAGTTGGTGATTGCTTCAAAAAGAGGAGTTTGGAAGCCTTCACTTGGTGATTCCCGAGCCCGAGCGTCAAGATCATTCATAGTCATGCTCGTTGGATCACGGAGTTTGGACCGAGTCGACTTGAAGATGGAAGATCGTCAAGAAGACTTAGGTATCCATAGTTTAGTGTGTTTAGATCCATTTGTAAAGATAAGAATAGTTGATATGCTCAAGTTCACAACACACACAAGTTTTATGTTTTGGATTTGGTTTTCATGAATAAATTGAATCAAAATAAGTTTACTTTGTTTTTATGTATATTAGATGTGCTCTATATACATACATGCTTACATGACTTATACAAACTTAGTTTGACATACCTATTCATGTAGTTTTATGTTTTGATATTTTTAACAAAACATATTTTTGGATTTAAAGACAAAAACCATGGTATATATATATATGTTTCATGTATATTGAACTTATGTCCATATGCAACATGCTTCAATGTGTTAAATATCATGTTTTTGTATTTCAATGAGTTTAGGAAAAATCAGATTTCCTATTGTAAAATCCAAGTTTAATAAAATACAGTTTTGATTTTTGATAAAAATGATAAGACACAAAAATAGTCTAACTTGCTTGATATTTGAGTTAAAATTTTTATCGCATGTTTATATATCAATGCAAACAGTTAAAACTATTTTTGGGGATTTTTAGAAGAGTTAAAAGAATTTTTAGAAATATTTTAACAAGATTTTCTGACCCAGTTTCTGACCCAGTACTGTGCTGACAGGCCAGGTCGGTCGACCGGGCGGTCGACCGACGTGCACAGAGCTGTGAACGTCTGCTGGCACAGTGGGCTGGTCGACCGGTCGGTCGACCGGACCAGAGTGCTTTTGCTCTCTGTTTCTGGGCGGTCGACCGGTTTGCCCAACGGTCATATTTATGACCGTTGGCGGTCGACCGGCCGGTCGACCGCAAGCCTGTCAGGCTGACAGATCAGCCTAACGGCTAGTTTTCTGTTTGGCCTATATAAACCCCATTTCTTTGAGATTTTGGCCAAGATTTTTAAGAGCAAAATTCCTACTTTTCTGAAGTGTTTTTACAAGTTTTAAAAAGTGTTTTAGAGCTTAAAAGATTTCATCTTTACTGTTTTTCAAGGTTTTGGAAAATCAAAGAAAACTAGATTTTTGGGATATTGTTTTGGATTTTCATTTCTATCATCTACAAGAGATTTCCCAAGTAGTTTTTCTTTGTTACTTGATTTCCAAAAACACCTTGATATCCACTTGAGCTATATCTTCTATCCTAATCTATTTAGGATCTTTTGTTTGTGGAAAAGAGAGTGTTTGAGGTTGATTAAGCCTCCAAGTTGTAAACCCTCCTTGTTTTGTTGTATCTGTTGGCCCAAAGGCCTTCCACTCTAGTTTTGATGATGATTAACTCATGTAGTTATGTGTACTAATTATCTTGTGATGTTTAAGTTTCAGATCAATAATCAAGATATTAGTTGATGATTAGCTTCAACAAGATGATTTGGAAGCTACCCACATGGTAATTCAAGAGCCCGAGCAACAAGATCATATATTGCACTCTTTGGAGTTTTGGATCGAGTCGGCTTGGAGATTGCGCTCTACAAGAAGACATCGGTACCATAGTTTAGTTTTGTGTTTAGATCCAAATTGTAAAGATTAGAATAGTATGATATGCTCAAGTCCACAACACACACGTTTCATGTTTTGGTTTTCGGTTTTAGGTTTAACCGATCTTGGTTTTCATGAATAGATAGATTCAAAACAAGTTTACTTGGTTTAATGTATATTAGATTTGTTCTATATACATGCATGCTTCAACTTCCTAGACAAACTTAGTTTTGACTTACTTATTCATGTGTTTTAGGTTTTGTGTTTTAACAAAACTTATTTTTGGAATTAAAGTCAAAAACTATGATATATATTTGTTCATGTATATTGGATTTCTATCCATATGCATCATGCTTCAAAGTGTTTAAATATCATGTTTTTGTATTTGGAAGAGTTTTGGACAAAATGTATTTTCTATTCAAAAATCCAAGTTTTAGAAAATACAGTTTTTGGTTTTTGGTAAAAATGATAAGACACAAAAATAGTTCATATTGATTGATATTTGAGCTAAACTTTTTACCACATGTTTATGTATCAATGCAAAATGACAACTATTGTTGGTGATTTTTAGAAGTGTTAAAAGATTTTTAACAATATTTTTAAACTGGTTTTCTGACCTGTTTTCTGTTCCAGGCTTCAACCAGTCGACTAGTCTTCTGACAAGTCGACTTGGCATGAAGTCGGTCGACCGAGTCGGTCGACCGACGTGCACAAAACTGTGCACGTTTGGCAGACAGGGACGGTCGACCGTACCGGTCGACCGGGATGAGAGCAGAGCTCTCTGTTTGTTTGGGTCGACCGGGCGGTCAACGGGCAAAAATTGACCGTTGGACGGTCGACCGGACCGGTCGACCGGCAGTGGTATTTTGGCAAAATCTGCTGCCAACGGCTAGTTTCCAGATTTGTCTATAAATACCCCATTTGCAAGAGTTTTTCTTCAAGATTTTTTGTGCGAATATTTTCATACTCTCTGGTGTTTTCACTGCAATCAAAAGAAGTTTTTGGACTTAAATTGAACAATCCTTTTGGTGTTTTTTCTAGGGTTTGGAAAATCAAAGAAGAGGGTTTTTGGGAAAAGCTTTTGATTGAACTTCACCATCTTGATTTCTATTATTTCCCAAGGATTTTTCTTTGTGATTTTGATTTCCATTCCATTGGTTTTCTCCACACTTGAGCTAAAATCTACTATCTCTTCTATAGGATTTTTGTGTGGGAGAAAGAGATTGTTTGTGGTTGTTTGTTAGACCACCAAGTTAAAAACCCAATCTTTGTTTGGCTTTGTGCCTTGGGTTGTATCCCTCAAGTTGTGAGGTGATCCTTATTTGCTTTGTGCTAATCCCTCAAGTTGTGAGGTGATTGTTTTGTTGGATTGGAGCTTGCCTCAAGGAGGAGGTTGTGGTTGTAAAGAGAGGAGTTGGGTACTCCTTGTGAAAGTTCTTTGTGGACTTGCTAGTGGATTAGAAATCCTTCGTGTGTCGAAGGCGGGGATGTAGAGCTGGGTGCTCGAACCTCGAAACATATCTTGTTGTTTGCGCTTGATCCATTGACTCTCTCTCTATCTCTCTCTTTACTTTGTGCCTTGCAACTATTCATATTGTGCATTCATATTTGCTTGGCTTGGTTGTGTGTGAATCATTTGTTGATCACACTTGAGTGTAATTTGCATTAAGTTTTTAAATTCCGCATTTAGTTCATAGATTAGCCATATCACCTATTCACCCCCCTTCTAGGTGACTTTTCAATTGGTATCAGAGCTAGCGCTCCTGATATTTAGGTTTAACCACCTAGGAGTGAGATCTTGGTTTGCTAATCTTCATTTGCATTGTTCATTTGCACTCATCTAGTTTGCACTCATGGATAGCCCTCCTATGTTTGACCATATTAGACTTGATGCTTGGAAGGCTAATATGAGTAGACATTTAAAATCACTAGGTCATCTAGTTTATCAAGCCTCCACTATGGAATCATTCCCTAATAGTAGCAAGCATAAAAAGGCTAATGCATTAGCACTTAGAGCACTTAGAGCATCTCTTAGTGAACATCTTTTACCGGTGTTTGATCGTTATGACTCGGCTTTTGCAGTTTGGAGCTTATTGACGTCTCCCGAGCTTCCAAGGATTATCAACAAGATGAGGAGATCTAAGAGAGAAAAGTCCGAAGAGCATTGCTTCATGGTCCAAGGGAATAACTCCCTTGAGGTACAATCGGACACTCAATTAGATGATAGCTCTAGTTCCTATTGCCATGGTTGTTTTGAAGTTCAAACTTTAAATTTGGAACTTGCTCAAAAGCTTGAAAATTTTTTGGAAAAACACAATCTTTTGAAAGAGGACAACCTTGTTTTGAAAAATGAATTAAAGGATTTGTGTTCAAATTTTGAATTGGTTTTGCAAGAAAAGGAAGAGATCACTAGTGAACGTGACTCACTAAGATCTCAACTAGACCTTGCCCTTGATGAGATTGAGATTTTGAAAAACAAAAGTGATTGTAATGATGTTGTGAAAAACAATGAGGTTTTATCTTCTAAATTGGATTCTACTTTTAAAGATAATCTTGTTTTGAAAAATAAAATTGATTCAATTTCAAAAGAGTTGGATTTGGTTTTAAAGAAAATGAATCTTTGAAAATAGAAATTGATTCTCATGTGTGCCATGCTAGTGTAGCTTCCTCTTCTTCTTAAACACCTATTGCATGCTCCACTTTATCTTCCACTATTGAAAATGATATAAATATTTTGAAGAAAAGTGTAGATTGTTTGGGCTCCACTTTGAGCCAATGCACATTGAATCATACACGTTTGGAAACCTTGGTTCGCAAGAAACAAGGTCCATCTTTGCATGCACACCCTACACGGCATACACATGCTTTCCACGGACACAAACATGACATGTATGCTCATGTGTACACATGTACACATTGTGGCCGAAAAGGCCATCTTGCTAGATTTTGCTATGATCGTATTTATCATGAAAATTTAGCAACTAATCTTGTTTGGGTTAGAAAGGATACTAACCCCTGTGGACCCAAAAGGAAATGGATACCAAAGACCACCTCTATACTTTTTGATGTAGGTGGGAGCTCTCGCATCACGTGAGAGTATTGGTGCCTTGAGGTGGATGCGTTCTAAGCCTAAAAGAGAACCATTTGGATGCTTCACTCTCAAGGGGATTTGGTGGAGAGGACCACCATTGGTTTGGAGAACTAGAGATGCACCTTCATCGGTTTTGGTATCATTCTCTAACTCCCATTTTATTTGCATGCTTTTCGTGTTCATCTATTCATAGCATGTCTTGGTTTATTGATTATTATATTCATGCCATGTTGATTAGACTAGTGATGTACATGTTCAGTTACTTGAGACACCCATGTCTTATATGAATCTTTATTTAGTGTTCTCACCTTATTTAAACTAACTTGTATGCCCTAGATCTAATGCACATGCATATGCATTATGACCATTTGGATGTTTATGATTTTATGATGTTTTGTTTTGATGACTCATGTTTTATTGTTTCATGACTAGTATGATATTTGCCATGGTTATTAGACTTATGCTTTACATGATTAGTTGTTGAGACACCCATGTTTAGTATGGACCCATATTTTGTGTTCTCCTTATGTTTTAGCTATCATGTTAATCATAGATCTAATGCACATGTCTTTGTCATGCTAATCATATGGTTGACTATGACTTTTTGTTATAATAATTCATGTTTTTTTTATTATTATGATTTTCATGTTGATTTGTATCCCGTTTTATGCTTCATGTTTTGACTACTTGCTTGAATGATAGTTTTCATTAAGACTAGGATTTATACTTGTACAACTAGTGAGCTACAAATAGACCTTTATATATGTTTGTGCTTGAACGCTCATTTGTATTCACTTGATGTACTAGTATAGTCTAGTTTTGATGATTCTTGCATTTGACTTGTATTCCTCATTTTGAATATGTTTCTATGATCATGTGTTTTAACTTCATGTATATGTTCATCTTGTCCAAACTATCATTTATACATATACATCCTTGAGCCACGTGCCTTCATGCATATACTTTTGTGGATTCATTGTGTTTAGGATATGTATGTATACTTTAGTTTGTACATGACATACATATGCCTTGAAGTTTAAATCGTTTGGATGAATTTCATGTTTGCTAGGTGATTTCACATGTATGATGAAGTTCATGTTTTTTTTAATGTTTTCTATTGGTGATTTCACATCCTAGATAAATTTCATGTTTTCAATATTGAGCTTGATTGTCCATTTTCATGTTGATATGTTTCTCACAACACTTGTACACTCACCTTATTTAATGTTTTCTCATGACTTAGTTTTCATGAGTACAAATTGTGCTATATGGATTTTGAGTGTTTTAGTGCCATGTGGTTTACATATGTCTTCATGAAAAATATTTTTGTTATTCCTTATTTGAAGGATCTCGTTCTAGTTGATTCATATAACTAGTTGTGATATTCTTCCTTGGTAGTAGTTTTCAAACATACTATATTTGTAAACCTATTTTTGAAAACCCCTACCTTCAAAGGGTGGTTGGATGGGAGACCATGCTCATGTATGCTTTATTGTGAAAATCATTTTAAACTTGAACATGAATGGGTGGTAGGAATATGAGATATACACTTGATCTTATTGTTGTTTCTATTGGTATCATTGAATTCTTTCAATTGGTATCAATTTTGACATTTCTTGTATACTCATATATTTTCATATATGTATGCTTGCATTTCAAAGAATATCAATTTTAATTGGTATCTATCTTTTCATACATATGTATATGTTTTAGTTGTGCTTACTATATCCCTATATCTTTAAGCACAAATCTTGTTTATGATGATAAGCTTGAGCTTCAACTTTGTTTCAATTGATTTAGTTTTCAATTGGTATCTTAATTCAAGCCTTATCATAGTTTTTATTGGTATTTCATAAGGGGGAGAAAATCTTGTATTTCTTCTTTCAATTGATTTTTAGTATTCCACTCCCTTGCTTTATGATAGAAAATAATTTCAACTGGCAATAATTTCAATTGGTGTCAAAATCATATGTGTTTATATGTTTAATACTTCGGTATTAAAGATCTATGTTTAATTTCAATTGGTATCAACATTTATGTTTAGAAATTCAAAATTTGTTATGTTTAATTTCAATTGATATCAAGATTGTTTATTTACAATTGGTCTGTTGATTGTTTACTTATCAATTGGTATCAAGATTTTTGTTTTTCAATTGGTATAGTTTCATTTTTATATTGGTATCAATATGCACTTCCTTGACGCATTTTTATTGATATCATATGTGAGTTTAGTCAAAAAGGGGAGTGCATCCCTTGTTTTTGATTCCTTATTTTGAATATAAAAAGAATATGTTTTCATTAGTTTTGTAAATAAGGAAAAGAAGAATTTCTTTTTATTAGTTTTGTTTTTAACCCCTTTGTTGATGATTGACAAAAAGGGGAGAAGAATTTGAGTTTATATGCATGTTTGCTTAGTTTTGGTATCAAGAGCTTGTAAAAGAGATCATGAGTTTTGTTTTGCATATATTGTGTTTATTTGGTATCTAGAGCATGTTATGTTTAGTTTAATTGGTATCAAGAGGTATCAAGAGCATGTTTACTTTTTAAAGATTTTCATTGGTATCAAGAGCATGTCTATTTGTTTTTGCTAATTGGTATCTAGAACATGTTTATGGTCTATAAATTCATTGGTATCTAGAGCCATTTATTAGTTGTTTATCCTATGCATGAGTTAAGGGGGAGCTTCTTTGAAGCTTAACTTTAATCCATGCATATATAACTCCATGAGTTTTGTCATCATCAAAAAGGGGAGATTGTTGGCCCAAAGGCCTTCCACTCTAGTTTTGATGATGATTAACTCATGTAGTTATGTGTACTAATTATCTTATGATGTTTAAGTTTTAGATCATTAATCAAGATATTAGTTGATGATTAGCTTCAACAAGATGATTTGGAAGCTACCCACATGGTAATTCAAGAGCCCGAGCAACAAGATCATATATTGCACTCTTTGGAGTTTTGGATCGAGTCGGCTTGGAGATTGCGCTCTACAAGAAGACATCGGTACCATAGTTTAGTTTTGTGTTTAGATCCAAATTGTAAAGATTAGAATAGTATGATATGCTCAAGTCCACAACACACACGTTTCATGTTTTGGTTTTCAGTTTTAAGTTTAACCGATCTTGATTTTCATGAATAGATAGATTCAAAATAAGTTTACTTGGTTTAATGTATATTAGATTTGTTCTATATACATGCATGCTTCAACTTCCTAGACGAACTTAGTTTTGACTTACTTATTCATGTGTTTTAGGTTTTGTGTTTTAACAAAACTTATTTTTGGAATTAAAGTCAAAACTATGATATATATTTGTTTCATGTATATTGGATTTCTATCCATATGCATCATGCTTCAAAGTGTTTAAATATCATGTTTTTGTATTTGGAAGAGTTTTGGACAAAATGTATTTTCTATTCAAAAATCCAAGTTTTAGAAAATACAGTTTTTGGTTTTTGGTAAAAATGATAAGACACAAAATAGTTCATATTGATTGATATTTGAGCTAAACTTTTTACCACATGTTTATGTATCAATGCAAAATGACAAACTATTTTTGGTGATTTTTAGAAGTGTTAAAAAATTTTTAACAATATTTTTAAACTGGTTTTCTGACCTGTTTTCTGTTCCAGGCTTCAACCAGTCGACTAGTCTTCTGACAAGTCGACTTGGCATGAAGTCGGTCGACCGGGTCGGTCGACCGACGTGCACAAAACTGTGCACGTTTGGCAAACAGGGACGGTCGACTGTACCGGTCGACCGGGATGAGAGCAGAGCTCTCTGTTTGTCTAGGTCGACCGGGCGGTCGACCGGTAGCAGCCAACGGGCAAAAATTGACCGTTGGACGGTCGACCGGACCGGTCGACTGGCAGTGGTATTTTGGCAAAATCTGCTGCCAACGGCTAGTTTCCAGATTTGTCTATAAATACCCCATTTGCAAGAGTTTTTCTCCAAGATTTTTTGTGCGAATTTTTCCATACTCTCTGGTGTTTTTCACTGCAATCAAAAGAAGTTTTTGGACTTGAATTGAACAATCCTTTTGGTGTTTTTGCTAGGGTTTGGAAAATCAAAGAAGAGGGTTTTTGGGAAAAGCTTTTGATTGAACTTCACCATCTTGATTTCTATTATTTCCCAAGGATTTTTCTTTGTGATTTTGATTTCCATTCCATTGGTTTTCTCCACACTTGAGCTAAAATCTACTATCTCTTCTATAGGATTTTTGTGTGGAGAAAGAGATTGTTTGTGGTTGTTTGTTAGACCACCAAGTTAAAAACCCAATCTTTGTTTGGCTTTATGCCTTGGGTTGTATCCCTCAAGTTGTGAGGTGATCCTTGTTTGCTTTGTGCTAATCCCTCAAGTTGTGAGGTGATTGTTTTGTTGGATTGGAGCTTGCCTCAAGGAGGAGGTTGTGGTTGTAAAGAGAGGAGTTGGGTACTCCTTGTGAAAGTTCTTTGTGGACTTGCTAGTGGATTAGAAATCCTTCGTGTGTCGAAGGCGGGGATGTAGAGCTGGGTGCTCGAACCTCGAAACATATCTTGTTGTTTGCGCTTGATCCATTGACTCTCTCTCTATCTCTCTCTTTACTTTGTTCCTTGCAACTATTCATATTGTGCATTCATATTTGCTTGGCTTGGTTGTGTGTGAATCATTTGTTGATCACACTTGAGTGTAATTTGCATTAAGTTTTTAATTCCGCATTTAGTTCATAGATTAGCCATTCACCTATTCACCCCCCCTCTAGGTGACTTTTCAGTATCCCTCTTTGGTAGAGGTTGATCGGAGTAGTATTGGTTTGTATCCTTCTTCGTAGAGGTGATTGAGTTTGTTTGTTGGCTACGGTCTTATCCCTCTTCCGTAGAGGTGGATTGTGGTTGTATTGCCTCTGTGGCATTGTAAGGTTGAGAGAGGAGTTTGGTACTCCTTTAGTGGATTAGAAATCCTTCTCGGTGAAGGCGGGGACGTAGAGCTAGGGCTCGAAGCTCGAAACATATCTTTGTGTTTGCGTTTGATCCATTGTCTCTCTAACTCTCTCTCTTTTATTTGTGCAAAGCATCATTCATTCATTCATATCTTATTGCTTGCATTTGTGCCTTGCATTATTTCATATTGTTCATCTTTATATGCTTGGCTTGCTTGTGTGTGCCTCACTTATACTTAACCACAAGAGCTTCATATAGCACCTCAACCCTTATCTAGGGGAATCAAGAGGAGTTAGTCCAGAGCCCTTTACGGAGAATTCGGCTATACTTATTGGTTGTATTAAGTGTGTTGCAAAATAGTTTTTAGCTTCCGCATTTAGTTTCTAGATTAGCCCTATCACCTATTCACCCCCCTCTAGGTGATTTCACAGAGGTCGCAATGACATAACCGATTGAGACGCCACCAAGCTCAAGGTAGTTCTTGTCGGACTAAAAGGGTGATACTTATCTTTTGTAAATGTCAACAAGTATCGAGACCTGTCTTTTGTAAATGTCAACAGGCTCAAGGTTGAGACTTGTCTTTTGTAAATGTCAACAAGCTCGAAATTGAGACTTGGCTGTCTGTCGGTTCAGAGGTCACAATGACATAACCGATTGAGACGCCACCAAGCTCAAGGTAGTCCTTGTCGGACTAAAAGAGTGATACTTATCTTTTATAAATGTCAACAAGTATCGAGACCTGTCTTTTGTAAATGTCAACAGGCTCAAGGTTGAGACTTGTCTTTTGTAAATGTCAACAAGCTCAAAATTGAGACTTGGCTGTTTGCCGGTTCAGAGGTCGCAATGACATAACCGATTGAGACGCCACCAAGCTCAAGGTAGTCCTTATTGAAAATCACCTAGAGGGGGGGTGAATAGGTGATTATGCTAATCTAAGGCCAATTTAAAAATAATGAGCAATAAGGGTGAGATGAATGCAAATGCAATGCAACAATCTCCCAAAACAAGACTAAGAGCCGTATGCCCCTTGCGGGGTTCTGAACTCCTTCCTCCGGCTTCCTCGTAAAATGAGTTAGAGGTGCGCAATGCAACCTTGTTGTATGGGATTTTGATTGACAATATGAAGTATGATGAATATGGCAATAGCAATCAAAAACACAAAGTAATAGCAATGGAAAGTAAACCAATCGCAAACACAAAGATATGTTATCGAGGTTCGAGCACCCAGCTCTACTCCCCGCCTTCCCCAGAAGGATTCTAGCTACTTCCACTATCACAAAGATCAATTACAATGGAGTACCCAACTCCTACAATTTCAGCACAATAGAATTCCTTAGTAATCAAAAGATCACAAACTCTCTCTTTCAAATATCTCTTCCCATACAAAGGTCCTTAGAGAATATTGAGAAGGAATGAAGCTCTTGTGTAAGTGAAGAAAAATGAAATCAAATCAGAGAGTATTATCAAGAAAACACTTCTGAAATGAGTGAGAAATATCAGCACAAAAACCAAGAAAATAGCTCTTTTGAATTTTCCAAACTTTGAATTTTTCTCTTGAATAATTGTTGTAAAGAAACTCTCCCCAAACACCCCTATTTATAGGAGAGGGCTAGGGTTTAGGGTTAGGAATTAATTACTGAAGATTAGGAAGTAATTAGTTCCAAATATACCCTCCAACGGATTTTTAATTTCAAAAATCAAGTTTAAAACAGCTATAAAAATCTGCCCGTTTACTGTTCAACGGACAGATCGGTCGACTGGCCCGGTCGACCGATAGTTCAAAAATCCGACCGTTATGAACTATCGGTCGACTGATCCAGTCGACTGAAAAGATACAGAGAGCAAAACAAACTATCGGTCGACCGATCCGGTCGACTGATGCCTGACTGAGACTTAAAATAAAATTCCGGTCGACTGTCGGTAGACAGTCGGTCGACCGACAGACGTGCACACGGATACGTGCACTCTGCCAGGACTCCGGTCGACTGCCCCGGTCGACCGACAGACATGCACACGGATACGTGCATTCTGCCAGGACATCGGTCGACTGGTGGTAGATAACCGGTCGACCGGCTCAGGCCAAAAGATGAAATAAAAATAGAATTTTGAAGAGATTAATATTTTTATCAAATCTATTTCAAACACAAATTCAGTATCTAACATAATAAAGAATTTGTAGAAGAAAGATTTAGTATTAAAATATTTTTGTATATTTTATAAGAAATAAACTTGGAAATGGTATACGCGTGAAGACGTGTGTGTTTGAGCTTCAAACTTAATCAACATTCTTTAACATACTATAAAGCTAGAAAATAAAACCTAAGGACCTCTGAAGCAATCTTTGAGCCATCCAATGCCTTGCTAGTGCCTTCTCTTCTATGATCCTTCCTTGATGTGCAATTTGCCTTCAATGCTTGTTGGAACTTAGAAGTTTTTGCAAAAGCGAAGCGAATGAACTCTAAACATGGTACAAAACCTGAAACTCATCTTAGACAAAAGATTAGTACCAAATAGCACTTATTTGGTTTGTTATCATCAAAACACAAAACAATGGAGAGTGTAACCTCTTGGGCCAACAATCTCCCCCTTTTTGATGATGACAAAACAAATAGGCTATTAACAAAATATAGGGAGGAGAAAACTCCCCCTTAAATTATGCTATATTTAAAACATATACAAATGCTCTAGATACCAATAATTGAAATGATAAATAGAAGTGATGCACCAATTATTGAAGTCAATTTAAAACAACAATACAATACAAATAAAACTCAAAAACTTGCACTTGATATCAAAAACACCAAAAATCTATCAAAAACACCAAAAATCAAAAATTGCTCCTTGATACCAATTTTAAACAAAAATACCAACTAAAATACAAAAACCAAAAACTCATAAAACCAAAACATCATATAAATTCATATGGAACCAAGACCAAATGAACTTATTTATGTCCATGTAAACTTATTCTCCCCCTTTTTGTCATACATCAAAAAGGGTTAGAAAAACATGTTTAATCAATAATACACATATTTAACTCTCCACAAATAAACGAAAATCTAGCAAAATCAAGTGGTTTTGTGAAAATATCGGCTAGTTGAAAATCGGTGGAAACATAATCAATATCTATATCACCTTTCTCAAAATGATCTCTAAGAAAGTGATATCTAATCTCAATGTGCTTGGTCTTACTATGTTGATTTGCATTTTTGGTTAGATGAATAGTACTAGTATTATCACAAAATATTTTAATATTTTTATAATGCAAATCATAATCAAGGAGAGTATGTTTCATCCAAAGGACTTGTGCACAACAAGCCCCCGCGGCAACATACTCCGCCTCGGCGGTTGATAGAGCTACGGAATTTTGCTTCCTAGAGGACCATGAAACAAGACAATTACCGAGAAATTGACATGTCCCACTAGTACTCTTTCTATCTACTCTACAACCCGCATAGTCGACGTCCGAATAACTAATCATAGAAAAATCTATAGTTTTCGGATACCAAAGACCTAAACCAATCGTTCCCTTAACATATCGAATAATGCGTTTTACGGCAATTAAATGAGATTCCTTGGGACACGATTGAAATCTAGCACAAAGACACACACTAAACATGATATCCGGCCTACTTACCGTTAAATATAAAAGACTACCTATCATGCTTCTAAACAATTTAATATCAACATTTTTACCTTGTTCGTCCTTATCAAGCTTGGTTGTTGTAGCCATGGGAGTGTTGCAAGCTTTAGCGTCTTCAAGTCCAAACCTCTTCACGAGTTCCTTAGCGTATTTGGCTTGAGAGATGAAGTTCCCATCATGCAATTGCTTGACTTGGAGTCCAAGAAAAAAGTTGAGCTCACCCATGGAGGACATTTCGAATTCTTGTTGCATTACCTTTTCAAAATCCTTGCATAAAACTTCATTAGTAGAACCGAAAATAATATCATCAACATAAATTTGGACAATTAAAATATCATTATCAACATGCTTAGTGAAGAGAGTGGTGTCTACTTTGCCTTTAATAAAGTTATTTGAAATTAGAAAACTTGAAAGCCTTTCATACCAAGCTCTTGGAGCTTGTTTTAAACCATACAAAGCCTTATCAAGTTTGAAAACAAAATCGGGATGAATATGATCGATAAAACCGGGAGGTTGAGAAACATAAACTTCTTCATTAAGAAAACCATTTAAAATGCACTTTTTACATCCATTTGAAAAAGTTTGAAATTTTTAAAAGATGCATAAGCTAGTGTTATCCGTATGGCTTCAAGCCGTGCTACGGGTGCAAAGGATTCCTCAAAGTCGATTCCCTCAACTTGAGTGTAACCTTGGGCCACTAACCTAGCTTTATTCCTAATGACATTTCCGGACTCATCCATCTTGTTTCTAAAGATCCACTTAGTACCAATTATTGGTCTATCGTGGGGCTTAGGAACAAGGTGCCAAACTTGGTTGCGCTCAAATTGATTGAGTTCCTCTTGCATGGCAAGCAACCAATATGGGTCCGTCTCGGCTTCGAGAATGCCTTTGGGTTCAAAATGAGAAATGAAAGCAAAGTTACCACATAGGTCATGGAGTTTGGAGCGCGTTGTGACTCCTCTTGAAGCGTCACCGATGATGAGCTCCTTAGGATGATTTGTAGCATATCTCCAAGCTTTGGGAAGCGGTTGAGTGCTTTCCTCATTATCCTTTTGAACTTCACCTAAAGGTTCTTGCTTATCTTCTTGAGCGGGTGAGTCCTTCAAGGATAGTTTCTCCATGCTTTCACCTAATGGTTCAATCTCTACAACATTCTCAACAAACACATAAGACTCCTCAAACTTAACATGCATAGTTTCTTCAATAGTAAGTGAAGATCTAATGAAAACTCTATATGCTTTGCTAGTAGAGGAATATCCAACAAAGATAGCCTCATAAGCTTTAGCATCAAATTTACCCAAATTCTCTTTTGTATTTAAAACAAAACACTTGCATCCAAAAACTTTGAAATATGAAACGTTTGGTTTTCTAAAATGATACATTTCAAAAGAAGTTTTAGAAGAATTTTTGCATAAATAAATACGGTTTGATATATAGCATGCGGTGTTTACGGCCTCGGCCCATAAATATTGAGGGAGGTCGTATTCACTTATCATTGTCCTAGCCATCTCTTGAAGTGTTCTATTTTTCCTTTCTACAACTCCATTTTGTTGTGGAGTTCTAGGATAAGACATTTCATGCTTAATTCCCTTTTCATCACAATAAGTCATGAAGAGTTGGTTCACAAATTCACCACCTCTATCACTCCTTATTTTCAAAATCGGAAAACCTTTTTCTTTTTCAACTCTTTTTCTAAAATCTTAAAGTGAGAAAAAGTTTGATCTTTATTTTGCAAAAAGAAAACCCAAGTAAATCGAGAGAAATCATCAACTAAAACAAATGCAAATCTACTACCATTTAAGCTTTTAGTTTTAGTTGGTCCAAATAAATCCATATGAACTAATTCTAACGGTCTAGTTGACATGATATCCTTGATTGGTTTAAAGGAAGACTTGGTTTGTTTCCCAAGTTGGCACGCACTACAAATGCGGTCTTTCTCAAAACTCAAGCAAGGAATACCCTTCACCAATTCCTTAGAATTAATTCTAGAAATATGTTCAAAAGATGAATGTCCTAATCTTCTATGCCAAAGCCATGAATTTTCATCAAAAGCATTTAAACACTTAGTAGAACACTCTACATTAAGCATGTCAATTATATAAACATTATCATCACGAAAACCGGTTAAAATACAATCATTCGATTTAATATCAAAAATCTTACAAGAAGTGTCATCAAAAACAACTTTAAGACCACGATCACAAAATTGACTAATACTAAGCAAATTATGTTTCAAACCATCAACTAAAACAACATTCTCAATAATAGGAGATGAACCAATTTGAATATTACCAATACTAATGATTTTGCCTTTGGAATCATCCCCGAAGGTGACGGAGCCACCTTCCATGTACCTTGATAGGGTTGTGAAGTTGTTGATATCCCATGTCATGTGTCTTGAACAACCACTATCAAGGTACCACCGCTCCCTACGTCTTGGAGCCTTGGTGTGTACCTACATCAAACAAATTAGGGCTTGATTTTGGTACCCACATTTTCTTGGGTCCATGAGGGTTAGAACCATTAACCCAAACAAGATTATTTGAGCTATGCAATTTATCATAACAAAATTTAGCTAAATGTCCATTTTTGCCACAATATGTACATCTATAAACTCTACCATATTTAAATGCATAATGAGTGTGTGATTTGTGAGCATTGGCATTGTGAGCAGGAAAAGATTTAGCATGAGAAGTATTATTTGAAGTGTGAGCATGTGGAATCTTAGCATGAGAAACTTTATCATGAGAAGTATTCTTTTTAGAAAATTTTTCTTCAAGCTTCTTAGTATTAAAAGCACAATCTTTTAAAACTTTTTCAAAATCACTCATTTTAGATTTAGAGAAGAAATTTCTTTATTATCAACAATAGGGGTTTTACCCTTGCAAGAAATCTTATAAGCATCAAAATCATTTTGAATAACAACAAGATTGGAAGAAAGATCATCTTTTTCTTTTGTAACCAAAGCAAGTTGGTTTTTGAGAAAGGCAACTTCTTTTTGCAATTTAAAGCATTCCATTTTCTTGTTATCATAAGTTTCGGAAAGTTCTACAAAAGCATGAACTAGAACTTCCTTACTCAAATCATCATCATTATCATCTATAGATTCAAGAGTTTGAGGGTTTACCTTGGGTGTGTTTGCCATGAAACACATGTTCGCGGTATCCACTCCCTCTTCTTCTTCGGACTCGCTTTCCGAATCCCAAGTGGCCTTGTAAGCCTTCTTTTCTTCTTGCTTCCTTGGCTTGAAGGAGGAAGTCATTTTCTTCTTGAATTCCGGACAATCGGCCATGATGTGTCCGGGCTTGCGGCAATTGTAGCAAATGATCTTTCGCTCCTCTTTGCCTTCAAACTTTCTCCGGAAATTTTGCTTGTTCTTCCGGTACATCCTCTTGATGTTGCGCACTAGGAGGGAGAGCTCCTCATCTTCTTCTTCATCTTCATCATCATCTTCAAGGGTGGATGAAGATTTGAAAGCTATGGACTTCTTCTTTGTTGGAGCGGCCTCTTCTCTTGCCTTCTTCTCCATCTCATGGGTCTTTAGGTTCCCAATGAGACTTATGATGTCCATCTCGTCCTTGTCGTTCAACTCCTTTAAGGTGGTGGCCTTTATCTCCCAAGATGGAGGAAGTGCCCGAATCACTTTGCGCACCTTTTGATCGTTGGAGATGACGTCACCTAATGAAGAAAGACCATTTGTAATTTTAGTAAAACGAGTAATCATACAATCAATGGATTCATCATCAAGCATTCTAAATGATTCATATTGAGACCTCAAGAGATCTATTTTAGCTCTCTTGACTTGTGAAGTCCCTTCATGCGTGACCAATAAGTGTTGCCAAATCTCATAGGCGGATTGGCAATGAATTACCCGTGTAAGGTCATCCTCATTTAAGGCGGTTAAAGGGAATTTTGGGCTTTGGAGTTAGCCTCATATTCTTTAAAGTCAAGGTCGGTCCAAGTGCTTTCATCACCATCGGGTTCTTCATAGGATTTGGTTAAGGACTTGGCTACTAAGCTACCCAAAGATTGCAAGAAAATAGTCATCCTAACCTTCCAAATAGGGAAATTAAGTCCATCAAATTTAGGAGGGGTTTTAATGTTGTCGGCCATGTTTACTAGTGTATGTATGGATGAATGAAAATGTTGATTAGCAATATTTTAAGGATCTCTCTAAGGATGTTAAGCCAAACCTAGAGTCCAAGCTCTGATACCAATTGAAAATCACCTAGAGGGGGGGTGAATAGGTGATTATGCTAATCTAAGGCCAATTTAAAAATAATGAGCAATAAGGGTGAGATGAATGCAAATGCAATGCAACAATCTCCCAAAACAAGACTAAGAGCCGTATGCCCCTTGCGGGGTTCTGAACTCCTTCCTCCGGCTTCCTCGTAAAATGAGTTAGAGGTGCGCAATGCAACCTTGTTGTATGGGATTTTGATTGACAATATGAAGTATGATGAATATGGCAATAGCAATCAAAAACACAAAGTAATAGCAATGGAAAGTAAACCAATCGCAAACACAAAGATATGTTATCGAGGTTCGAGCACCCAGCTCTACTCCTCGCCTTCCCCAGAAGGATTCTAGCTACTTCCACTATCACAAAGATCAATTACAATGGAGTACCCAACTCCTACAATTTCAGCACAATAGAATTCCTTAGTAATCAAAAGATCACAAACTCTCTCTTTCAAATATCTCTTCCCATACAAAGGTCCTTAGAGAATATTGAGAAGGAATGAAGCTCTTGTGTAAGTGAAGAAAAATGAAATCAAATCAGAGAGTATTATCAAGAAAACACTTCTGAAATGAGTGAGAAATATCAGCACAAAAACCAAGAAAATAGCTCTTTTGAATTTTCCAAACTTTGAATTTTTCTCTTGAATAATTGTTGTAAAGAAACTCTCCCCAAACACCCCTATTTATAGGAGAGGGCTAGGGTTTAGGGTTAGGAATTAATTACTGAAGATTAGGAAGTAATTAGTTCCAAATATACCCTCCAACGGATTTTTAATTTCAAAAATCAAGTTTAAAACAGCTATAAAAATCTGCCCGTTTACTGTTCAACGGACAGATCGGTCGACTGGCCCGGTCGACCGATAGTTCAAAAATCCGACCGTTATGAACTATCGGTCGACTGATCCAGTCGACTGAAAAGATACAGAGAGCAAAACAAACTATCGGTCGACCGATCCGGTCGACTGATGCCTGACTGAGACTTAAAATAAAATTCCGGTCGACTGTCGGTAGACAGTCGGTCGACCGACAGACGTGCACACGGATACGTGCACTCTGCCAGGACTCCGGTCGACTGCCCCGGTCGACCGACAGACATGCACACGGATACGTGCATTCTGCCAGGACATCGGTCGACTGGTGGTAGATAACCGGTCGACCGGCTCAGGCCAAAAGATGAAATAAAAATAGAATTTTGAAGAGATTAATATTTTTATCAAATCTATTTCAAACACAAATTCAGTATCTAACATAATAAAGAATTTGTAGAAGAAAGATTTAGTATTAAAATATTTTTGTATATTTTATAAGAAATAAACTTGGAAATGGTATACGCGTGAAGACGTGTGTGTTTGAGCTTCAAACCTAATCAACATTCTTTAACATACTATAAAGCTAGAAAATAAAACCTAAGGACCTCTGAAGCAATCTTTGAGCCATCCAATGCCTTGCTAGTGCCTTCTCTTCTATGATCCTTCCTTGATGTGCAATTTGCCTTCAATGCTTGTTGGAACTTAGAAGTTTTTGCAAAAGCGAAGCGAATGAACTCTAAACATGGTACAAAACCTGAAACTCATCTTAGACAAAAGATTAGTACCAAATAGCACTTATTTGGTTTGTTATCATCAAAACACAAAACAATGGAGAGTGTAACCTCTTGGGCCAACACTTGTCAGACTGAAAGGGTGATACTTATCTTTTGTAAATGTCAGCAAGTATCGAGACCTGTCTTTTGTAAATGTCAACAGGCTCAAGGTTGAGACTTGTCTTTTGTAAATGTCAACAAGCTCGAAATTGAGACTTGGCTGTCTGCCGGTTCAGAGGTCGCAATGACATAACCGATTGAGACGCACCAAGCTCAAGGTAGTCCTTGTCGGACTAAAAGGGTGATACTTATCTTTTATAAATGTCAACAAGTATCGAGACCTGTCTTTTGTAAATGTCAACAGGCTCAAGGTTGAGACTTGTCTTTTGTAAATGTCAACAAGCTCGAAATTGAGACTTGGCTATCTTCCGGTTCAGGGGTCACAATGACATAACCGATTGAGACGCCCCAAGCTCAAGGTAATCACTGTCATAGGTTTATGTTAACGTAACAGCGAAATGGATGGAGAGATCTTTGTATGTAGTCTTACCATTCCATGGATGAGAATTGATAAGTGATTTTGGAGAGGGAATTAAATGGGAACATGTCCCTTAGGATTTTTAGCAAATCCTCAGCTGTCAACGGGTTTGATATGCCTTTACCAACTACCATTTGAGTCGGGCTAGCCATGCTATTCCCCTCAGCATAATGAGTTGTCGAGGACTCATGTTGGGCTTAAAGGCCAACATTTTCCTCTATCCTTAACCGTTAAAGGAGTTGGATCATTTGGTTAGCATATGTGTAACCTTGATTCTCCTTTGGGACAACCAGTGTACGACCATGTTTCTACTGGTTTATGGTTGTACGATCTCGTTTGGAGGAAGAGAGAGGCTCTCTTTGCATGTACCTTGGACATGAAGGTCGTGATCAGACGTGTAATGTTAACTTGATCATGAGAAAGATCCTTAATCAAGGATAATACTTCTTTAAGAACTTGCCATTGATTGACATCATGAGTAAATCGCCATCTGAAGTCATAAGGCGGTTTGCTCCGTGTGAATAGACCGTTTCTATTACAAACGGTCCTTCCCATTTAGGCTGAAACTTGCCTTTGGTCTTGTGCGTCATAATCATCGTCGTCTGACGGCTAAAACCAAATCTCCCTTCTGGAAGATTCTCTGTTTGACCTTCTTATTGAAGGCTTTTGAGATTCGAGCTTGATACAACTCGATGTGTTGCTGAGCTTGTAGTCGCTTCTCACTAGGGCTTCGAGCTCTTGTAGACGCAACCTATCATTGTCCTCTGATGTAATTTTAGTCATTAAAGCGACTCGCAACGACGACATCTGGATTTCCAACGGGATGACTGCTTCGCACCCGTATACCAGGGAGAAAGGCGTATTGCCTGTCGGGGTCCGAACCGTGGTTCGGTAGGCCCAAAGACATTCGCCAAGCTTTTCGTCCCAATCTCGCTTATTCGAGGAGACGAACTTCTTGAGTAGCTTGATGATCATTTTGTTGAATGCTTCCGCCAAGCCATTAGCCGTGGGATTATAGGCAGTCGAAGTCACATTCTGAATTCGGTATTTATCACAGAATCGATAGAATACCTGCTTTATGAATTGGGGACCATTATCATGGATGATCCGCCTGGGGACACCAAATCGATGAATGACATGGTGTTTGATGAAATTAACCACATTAGAGATTTTGACTTCAACCAGTGGTATAGCTTCTGCCCACTTTGAAAAGTAATCGGTCATTGCCAAGATAAACCGGTGACCTCTTGTCGAAGAGGGGCTGATTGGCCCTACGACATCGATTCCCCATGCTTCGAATGGCCATGAAGCGACAGTTGGGTGGAGCAACTCCGGGGGCTAGTGTATGAAATCCGCATGAATTTGACATGCTTTGCACCTTCGTGCAGATTGGATGGCATCGGCTACCATGGTTGGCCAATAATATCTAAGCCTATGCAATCTGTCTTTAAGTTTTGGACCTGGCTGGTGAGCTCCACATATGCCGTCGTGTGCTTCTTTAAGCACTTCCTGTGCCTCTGAATTAGAAAGGCAACGGAGGAGGACACCGTCATATGAACGACAGTAAAGTGTCTTCAAAGTTGGATCGTAGTAAAAACGGAGAGACCTTCGTTTGATAGCTGCCGCTTCTTTAGGATCTCTTGGCAGCAGACCATGTAAGGCATAGTCGATGAGAGGAAATCGCCAATCTCTCGGCTCAAGATCCGTGGAGACATTATAGACTTCTCGGGTTCTCAGCATATGCTTAGAGCAAACAAGGTGTCGAGTCGCCACTGTGAGGTGATACTCGGTGTCGACCGGCAAGGCTAATGTTGTTGCTAATGCAGCAAGAGCATCTGCCTTGGTATTTTGAGATCGAGACACATGCCCGATGTAGAAACCTTCAAATAGATTAGCCAATTCGATGACTGTGTGATAATAAGGCACCAAATCTTCGTGGCGGACCTCATATTCACCTTTAACCTGATTGATAATCAGTTTTGAATCGCCGTAAGCTTCAAGGTAGCGTACCCCCATTCCGTGGGCGAGCTGAAGACCAATGAGTAGGGCATTATATTCCGCTACATTATTGGAGTATGATTCTGTCAGAGAAAATGCTCTGGGAAGAACATGATTCTGTGGGGAGATAAATACAACCTCCACTCCGGCAATGATCTTGCCTTTAGGGCCTATTCGCGATGCTCCATCGAAGAACATCTGCCAACATATCCTCTGTTGTGAAGGTAATAGCAGGTACCTTTGATTGCTCATGATGGCATTCAGGGCAGGCGGACTGAGCATCATCTTTAGGGGTCTCTGACATATATGTCAGGAATGATTCTGAATTAGCCAGCGCATCCCTGAGTGCTTCTCTTGTCTCTTTGGAGAGACGAAGGAGCTCGTGTATAGTAATACGAGCCGGGATATTAGCCCATTGGGCTAATATGTCAAAACGAAAGGGCGTGTCAAGCCCTGGGCCTGAAGGCTTCTTCAGGACATGGTCGAACTGGACTTCTTTAGGCTTCTCTTTTCCTTGGTTGGAATTGAAGCGGATGCTGGTGCTTGTACTGATGTCGTTTGCTATTGTGTCTTGTCAGTAGCTTTCTCATACTGTTTTAAGTATGATTTTCCGGATCGAGTACCCGTCGGCTGAGGTACATCGGCCTGCGTTGTACAAGCATGCTTTTCTCCTTCAGAATCACTGAGGGAAGCTAACGTAAGATTTTCATCGTCCGGCATGAGGGAGATGACATTGCAAGATTTGCCCTTCGACTTGGACTTCTTTGAATCCCACTGTACGTCTTGGACAAGGTCTGGGTGTATCCACATGACTTCCCCTGTCTCCAATGTCAAGGGAACAAGACCTCTATTATCCTGAGTTTTATCCGCATGTTGTTTGACTTCCAGCCGTGGCACAGGGACTGGATAGGTCCCGTCAGGAACTGTGACCTTTAGGGTTTTGCCGAACTCGAGTGTCACCATATTGGCAGTGACTTTCTTCTGCTCTGCCTTCAGTGTCAGGACCCCTGCGTCGATCAAGGCTTGAATTCTGTCCTTAAGGACATAGCACTTGTCGGTAGGATGGTGAATCATCCTGTGGTAGAGACAGTATTTGGGATCGTTCGTACGTCCTATCTCATTAGGACGTCGAGCCTCTGTTAGCTTCATTTTATTCCCTTTGTGGAGTAAATGGAATATTGTGACCACCTGATCGTCTCTGAAGGAATACTATTTTGGAGGGAACTTAGACTCCTGATTATTGAAGCCGCTCTTCTTGGCTTTCGACTGTACGTCCCTGTTGACACTTAAAAAGACAAGATTCTTACTGGCCCGAACAATGTCTAAACTTGTTGACATTTACAAAAGACGAGTGACAGACAAGCTGACGACCAGTTTTCACCCATCTCCGAGGGACAAGGAAGCAACCTGGACTCCACTGATCCATCAAGCAGACAGTAAGCCAGGATTGCCTCTAAACAGACCTCAGCAGGTCTAGGATGCTACCACTTAGCATCACATGAGCCCAAAGGGATAGCCTCGCCTGAGAGGCTAAGATCATCCAACTTCGCCTTGAAGCCATTCAAAGCTCTACCAGTAAGCTAACTTATAGCTTCGCCTGAACTGCTAAAGCGTAACTCCGCAGAGAGAGTCAGCTCCGCCTGAGGCCACATGCAACTGCGCAGAAAGGGTATATGGTAGCTTCGCAACAGATGACATCTAGCTCCGCCGAAGAAGCCTTCTTCTGACTTCGCCAGATACTGCCTCCAGCTCTGCTGTGAGTTCAAAGCGGGCAGCGCCGCTGCGGGTCTGCTATGGTCAACCTTTGACCAATCAAATCTTCAGATGAGATCAGATCTAATCGGGATCAAGATCAAATCCAATCAAGATCAAATTTGAGATCAAATTTGGCAGTTAATTGCCACAATCTCTTAACTCTTCTAAAACGAGTAAAAGGATCAGGAGAGATCCTCCAACAATATGGAAAGGATCAAAACAGATCAAGAGGATCAACCGACCTGCCATTTCTAGCTTCGCAGAAGCTGATCCTAGCCTCGCAGCAAGGCTACTTTCCAGATTTAAACAGATTTGATTCAATCTGTTTCCATATTTTCAAGAGACAATTATACTCCTGCTCTCCCTATAAATAGCCCACCAGGGGCACAAGGAGAGGCACCTCCAGAAGTAGAGACCACGCACAGGCGCAAGAGAGGACGACTTCTGAAGAGAGAGAGAGAGGACTCCACAAGTGTTGACTGAGATTTCCTGCACACAAAATATAGTATTTTAGTTTTAAGAATAGATGTGCAAGTTCTCAATTCTAATCCGTGGTAGCAGGGCTATGCGGGTCGTGATCCTCAGGGAGGGACTGCGATGGAAGCGTTAAGCAAGTTTCTCTAAAGTTTTTATTTTTATTAGTTAAGTTAGAAAGATAGTGGTATTTACAATGGTCGGAAAAAGAATATGGAGATGAGTTATGATTTAATCTACAAAAAGAAAGAAAAGAAAAGAAAAGAAAAGAAAAGAAAAGAATACTTACTTGAGTTTGGTTGAAGAAAAACGTGAAAACCTTACATGTTCTACCTTGCTTAGGAGGTGTTCCACGAATAGATCATAAACTCGAGCTCAATCCCTGTGCACATTATATCGTCAAGCATATCAAGAACGAAGTGATGCATAGCTTGGAGGAGAACGTCTTCATGAACTATCGCTGGTTCTCACATAGCTTAGTTATACTTGCTTTTGGAATCCACTTGCATATTCATCAACAACCACAAGAGATCACAGAGAAAAAGAAAGGAAAACACAAAGAAAAATAAAATATAAGAACAATGAACAAAAGAAAAATAATTACCTTTATTGCTTTAATCAATGGCAGAGAAGAGAAGATACATCGGTGTCACGCTCAACATAAGCCTCTCTCTCTCTTGAAAATAAAAAGAAAAACCTAACTACAACCTAGAAGAAGACTAAAACCTAGCTTTTTGGCCCTTGGCTCGCCTCTGGACGCTTTCTGTGTTGCATCTGCAGGGGTATTTATAGGAGTTGGAAGATGTAGAGTCCTAGTACAACTCTCCCAAAAAATCTTATCTCCAGACTTGTGGCACTTATCCATAGAAGTTCAAATCAAATCTGTCCTGCAATTTATTATCCTGTTGATAGCCGAAATTGGCTTATCTACGGACTGAATTGGAAAGTTTGATCAACATAAGAGTTGTAGGGCTTCAAGTCTTCTTTCTGGAGCATTTTGAATCATCGGATTTGCATATCTGTAGCAAAAGTTATGATCTGAATACTAAACATGTACAGTCTGAATCCGAATTTATCTTTAAACTCTTCTTTTAGCTTTTATCCTCATCCTGCAAGTGTTTAGGGTTGAATAGAAGTCTATCCTTCCCTCTTCTTTGTATTTGCAACTTTGTCCCTTATGTATTTGCACTTTTGACATTTGGTATTTGCACTTTTACACCTGGGCTTGGACTTGGGCTTGGATATGGGCTTTTGGGCTTCATTAAGCTTTATTTCTTATAAAAATAAGAACTCGAGGCCTGCACACAATAAATCACAAAATATTAATAAATGTGCAGAATTAAATGAATAAATATGAAAATGTGATGGTAAATGTTATGATAAAAATGCATTTTTCACTACCAATCACACCCCCACACTTATCTTTTTGCTCGTCCTCGAGTAAAAACAAAAAAGAAAAAGAAAAGAAAAATGAAAAGTTAATCTAACCTAACTCACTTTCGTCGGAATCACGATTGCACTTAGCACGTGCAACAAGCCGTTAAACCTCTAGGTTACCCTAGAGGACGAGTGTTGTCTCGTGAGGGTTTTCAGCGGATTGCACCCACAAAATCCATAAAAAGAAAAATATTTGAATTATTATTGAAGAGACTAAGTAGTCTATAAGTTTTAGGATCCTCATTTTTATTCATTCTTTAAACTTAGTCTTAATAAAGTTAATTGTTTTCCATTTTAGGTAAGAATTAAAATTGAATTTCTAATATAGTCTTTTTCGTTACCAAAAATCATATGCATCCTTATGTTTTTACTAGGAATTCCTTAACTTGGACTCTCATGCCTCTTTATATATATATATATTTTTTTCTTTCTTTTTTTTATTTTTTTTAATATGTATAACGCATCTAATTTTCTTTCGTGTAAGCATCAAGGCTTCTTGAGGCCCTCATACCTAACTAATTGATTATTAGATGTGTTAATACATATATTATATTTCTTAGTCTTCTTAGGCTTTCTAATCCACCCATGTAACGAACTTAAAGTCGGTGGCTCCCAAACCGGTCGGCTTTAGGGCACCAGGTGAGAAAACACCCCGCGGACTCAAATTCGAATGAACTAGGCCACAAAACTAAGGACTTTGTTTTTATTTAGAACTCACCTTTAGGCATGAATACTTATGCTTCTTGAGGCACATGTATCCAGCTCAATTGGTGATATTATTTTTTTTTATTTTTTTTATATGAGGCACAAGGTCTTTGTCTTAGAATCCTAGATATGCATTTGGTATGCACATTTCATTAAGGTAAAAATCAAGACTAATTATTTATTCAATTTCTCTCCTATACCTACAAATTTAAACAATTTATTTATTTTGACCAAGTTTTTAGAAATCCTAATCGTGATTTTCCTAATCCTTAAAACTAACTTAGATTTCTTTCAAAAAAATAAGTCAAAATATTTCCTTTTTATAACATTTTTTTTTTAAATTTTTTTTTATTAGCAATTTTTTTTGTTAGTTTTTACCTATGTTAGTATGTTAGTAAAACCCACCCCCACACTTATCTCATGCATTGTCCTCAATGTATGAATGAATGCATATATGCATGAAACAGAACAAGGGAAGGCGGAAGTTACCTTAGGGTGGTGGTTCCGGAGGTGGTCTAATTGGTCCACGAAATGCGGCCCAAACAAGATAACGTGGTAGTTCACGGGACCTACCTTTATTGACCTCTTTTTTATTTACATATTTACAGTCCCCAGAATGAATAGGATCATGGAAGATCCTCTCGTGAAACTTACTCCCTTTACATGACCAGTCCTGGAAAATCATCACAGAGTCATGGAATATACCTATGTCCAACAAAAGAATGTGACTTGGTAAAATGGTTGACTTGGACTCAAGAATGATAGGTTCAGGAACTAATACCGACTCAGGAAAGAAACTTAAATCAAGTAAGGGTTCAGGAGTCGAGCATGGTTCAAGAAGTGGGTCCAAGTCAAGAAATGGAAACTCAAGTCCACAATCATTTTCCCACAATGGAATGTGACTCAATGTTGGTGATTCATGTAACGCCCCGATCCTGGCGGATACGGAGACGTCACTGCAACGTATATACGCAAGTCAGAAGTACCTTCACGTATATACGCTAAGCATCAGTACCGGCAAGAATCAGAGTACGGAAGCAAGTGGTGCATTATACATTCCAACACATGAGTACAATTACAAAGTTATCACCAGAGGTGATCCAATATTACATGAATATTACATCAGATATGCGCAATTGCGGGAATACTAAGGATGTATAATAGTGAACAGAATAAAGGCACTCACGAGTTTACAAAGGGAAAACTCGAGAGGCACACAGGGGGCCTGGAAGGATAGAGCTCTGAACGGTCTGCTGAAGATCCACGCTACCCGCTGCGCTACTCTGATCAGCAACTGGGAGAATCCACACGCTCCTAGCTCCATAACCTGGACGTGAGGTCCAGGGGAGTCAGTGACACTCCCCAGGCGAGTGTGATATGAAAGCCAAGTGGCGAAGCAGGATGAGCACAAGTGTGCGTATAACAAATGATATCAAGTGGGAAGTACTCATGATATGATCAGATAAGATCAGAAGACAGGAGGGTTAGAATACAGGTAGAGAGCAGGTATGAACAGGTATAACATAATCATCATAAAACAGGAAATCCGATATAAAATCCGATTACGAGCAAAACCGATTGTACAAGCTTAGGTCATGGCTCCATGAGACTAGTACATCGAAGGAATAATCCAAACAAGGAAACCCTCATCTATATACCTTTATCTCATATCATCGTAATCCAAGTGCATACAACGGAGTTACAAAGTGGTCATAACAGGAACACATAACAGGCATAACAGGAGTACATAACGGGAGTCATAACAGGAATCATAACAGGAGTACATAACGGGAGTCATAACAGGAATCATAACAGGAGTCCATAACGGGAGTCATAACAGGAGTACATGTATAGCGGTAAAATCGAATAAAGCCAAGGACGAGCAAATCTAGTTGTATGGTTTCAGATTACGGCTCCATGAGACTAGTACATCGAAGGAATAATCCAAACAAGGAAACCCTCATCTATATACCTTTATCTCGTGTCACCATAATCCAAGTGCATACAACGGAGTAACAGGAACACATGACAGGCATAACAAGAGTACATAAAGGGAGTCATAACAGGAATCATAACAGGAGTCACAACAGCAACGTTTATTATTATTACTCGTCTGACCCATATATCTAGGTATGTGTCCAGGTGTACATCCTAACACACATACATCCATATATAAGCAAGCCGAGGGTTGTTACCGGAAGCAGATGGAGAACTGATAGCACTTCTTATAGTAGTTCCCGTACACCCGGACCAGCTTGAGGGCCTTAAATCCCCCTAACACGCATCTTCTGAGGGCCTGAAATCCCTCTAACACGAATCGTCAATATTTTATTCCATTACTATAAGCAAGGCATCATTCCGGCATCCATCACTTCCTCCCATTCCCGTGCAAGTTGTCCTTTTTAATATTATCAGATTACGGGAATAACTGGTCATAACAGGAAATGGCATGGCAAGTGTTATCATATCAAGTAAACACATGGTAAGAGAAAAAGTAGTAAGCATAACACAGGCATGGTACATGCACAAGAATGAAGCTACCCTAATACAAGCAGTTGCAGGGCAATACATAAACATGGAAATATGAAGTTATTGGCACTTGGCCACACAATACAAAAGCATGGAAATATGAAGTGAAATACTTATCGACCCGACGAAACGGGGAAACTCAAATGGAGGCGAGAGCGAGAACACTCGCCGAAATAAGAAAGTCCAGAAGAAAGCGAGAACACTCGCCTAAATAAGAAAGCAAGAGGATAGCGAGAACACTCGCCTAAATCACCAGAAATGCCGAAAGGTCCGAAATCCACGGAACTCGGGATGCGCCAGAATTATGGAAGGAGAGAGAGCAAAGGGAGACGCGGGTTTTGATGGTGGTGGTAGTTTTTGGAGAAGGTAAAGGAGATGGTGGAGACTTTGGTGGAGTTTTGGAATTTGTGGTGGTTTACATGGAGATGGAGGAGGAAGAAGATGAAGGTAAGGAGTTGGAGAGGTTGTAGTGGTGGTTGTGGTGGTGGAGATGAAGAGGAGTTGGTGGAGGTTTTGGCTTTGGTGAAGTGGTGAAGAGAGAATGAAATGAAATGGAGAAGGAAGGTATTTATAGGTTTTGGATGTGTGAAGGTGATGCAAATAAATAAAAGAGAGGGGGTTATTTGCAAAGTGGAAGGGGGTGAGGTGTTTCTCTTGACCAATCATGGCCTGCCATGGAGATGGGTGAGGTGGAGATATTTTGGTGGAGTGTTGGAGAAGCTTTGGAGAAGCTTGTTGGAGAAGCTTGGAGAAACTTAGGGTGGAAGTAAAAGGAAGCTTCTGGTGGAAGCTAAAGGAAAGAAAGAAAATGGGAAAAGGAAAGAAAATGGAAAATGGAAGATATTTTCTTGGAAGTAAAAGTGAAAATAATAATAGTGGCGGATTCCCGGGATTCGGTTGCGGATGCGGAAAACTTTCGGGAAAATACCGGAATCGTCCCGAAATCAAGTATCTCGGAACGACTCGCAAAATTTACCGAAAATCAAGAATAATATTCTAAGACTCATGGTGAAATTCGTTAAAGATATAATTTATAGTTTTAAAACTAAAAATCCCGGAATCAATCAAGATACCGACTCCGGTGGAATTTTCATAAATTCATAAAATCCTCAGAAAAAGTATTTAGGTAAGAAAAGTAATTCTAAGAGATAATGTCTAAAGGCCCTTCTAGAAATTCCAATCTGTTTGTAAATTAAAAATCCGGGAATCGGTCAGCGGCACTGGTCGACACCGGTTTTGAAGATATTCCATTTAATTCAGGAAAAATCCAGAAAATCATATAAATCTAAAATATTGGAAAATAATATTTAAAATTAAAATTGGTCAAATACAAGAAGTAAATCGAAAAATACGATCGAAAAACTGAATACGCAACTAGTACGTATTCCGGGAACGGGGTATTACAATCTATCCACCTTACAAAAAATTGCGTCCTCGCAATTTCGTTAAGGGGTAAATTGAACACAAAGAGGACAATGGTGGAATCAAAGGCTTCGAAAAACCAAAACAGGGAAAGATGAAGAAATTAGGAATCAAAGGAAGGATGATCAAGATAGAATAGATAACTCTGCACTTGTCGTTGGAATGTATAACCAAGACTCAAGCATTCCAGTTGCAAATTTCTTTACCATTAATTTGCCGACTGGTTGTACTGAGAAAGTTAGAGCCTAGGCTCTGATACCATCCTGTAACGCCCCGATCCTGGCGGATACGGAGACGTCACTGCAACGTATATACGCAAGTCAGAAGTACCTTCACGTATATACGCTAAGCATCAGTACCGGCAAGAATCATAGTACGGAAGCAAGTGTGTGCATTATACATTCCAACACATGAGTACAATTACAAAGTTATCACCAGAGTGATCCAATATTACATGAATATTACATCACAGATATGCACAATTGCGGGAATACTAAGGATGTATAATAGTGAACAGAATAAAGGCACTCACGAGTTTACAAAGGGAAAACTCGAGAGGCACACAGGGGGCCTGGAAGGATAGAGCTCTGAACGGTCTGCTGAAGATCCACGCTACCGCTGCGCTACTCTGATCAGCAACTGGGAGAATCCACACGCTCCTAGCTCCATAACCTGGACGTGAGGTCCAGGGGAGTCAGTGACACTCCCCAGGCGAGTGTGATATGAAAGCCAAGTGGCGAAGCAGGATGAGCACAAGTGTGCGTATAACAAATGATATCAAGTGGGAAGTACTCATGATATGATCAGATAAGATCAGAAGACAGGAGGGTTAGAAATACAGGTAGAGATGAGGTATGAACAGGTATAACATAATCATCATAAAACAGGAAATCCGATATAAAATCCGATTACGAGCAAAACCGATTGTACAAGCTTAGGTCACGGCTCCATGAGACTAGTACATCGAAGGAATAATCCAAACAAGGAACCCTCATCTATATACCTTTATCTCATATCATCGTAATCCAAGTGCATACAACGGAGTTACAAAGTGGTCATAACAGGAACACATAACAGGCATAACAGGAGTACATAACGGGAGTCATAACAGGAATCATAACAGGAGTACATAACGGGAGTCATAACAGGAATCATAACAGGAGTCCATAACGGGAGTCATAACAGGAGTACATGTATAGCGGTAAAACCGAATAAAGCCAAGGACGAGCAAATCTAGTTGTATGGTTTCAGATTACGGCTCCATGAGACTAGTACATCGAAGGAATAATCCAAACAAGGAAACCCTCATCTATATACCTTTATCTCGTGTCACCATAATCCAAGTGCATACAACGGAGTAACAGGAACACATGACAGGCATAACAAGAGTACATAACGGGAGTCATAACAGGAATCATAACAGGAGTCACAACAGGCAACGTTTATTATTATTACTCATCTGACCCATATATCTAGGTATGTGTCCAGGTGTACATCCTAACACACATACATCCATATATAAGCAAGCCGAGGGTTGTTACCGGAAGCAGATGGAGAACTGATAGCACTTCTTATAGTAGTTCCCGTACACCCGGGACCAGCTTGAGGGCCTTAAATCCCCCTAACACGCATCTTCTGAGGGCCTGAAATCCCTCTAACACGAATCGTCAATATTTTATTCCATTACTATAAGCAAGGCATCATTCCGCATCCATCACTTCTCCCATTCCCCGTGCAAGTTGTCCTTTTTAATATTATCAGATTACGGGAATAACTGGTCATAACAGGAAATGGCATGCAAGTGTTATCATATCAAGTAAACACATGGTAAGAGAAAAGTAGTAGCATAACACAGGCATGGTACATGCACAAGAATGAAGCTACCCTAATACAAGCAGTTGCAGGGCAATACATAAACATGGAAATATGAAGTTATTGCACTTGGCCACACAATACAAAAGCATGAAAATATGAAGTGAAATACTTATCGACCCGACGAACGGGGAAACTCAAATGGAGGCGAGAGCGAGAAACTCGCCGAAATAAGAAAGTCCAGAAGAAGCGAGAACACTCGCCTAAATAAGAAAGCAAGAGGATAGCGAGAACACTCGCCTAAATCACCAGAAATGCCGAAAGGTCCGAAATCCACGGAACTCGGGATGCGCCAGAATTATGGAAGGAGAGAGAGCAAAGGGAGACGCGGGTTTTGATGGTGGTGGTAGTTTTTGGAGAAGGTAAAGGAGATGGTGGAGACTTTGGTGGAGTTTTGGAATTTGTGGTGGTTTACATGGAGATGGAGGAGGAAGAAGATGAAGGTAAGGAGTTGGAGAGGTTGTAGTGGTGTTGTGGTGGTGGAGATGAAGAGGAGTTGGTGGAGGTTTTGGCTTTGGTGAAGTGGTGAAGAGAGAAATGAAATGAAATGGAGAAGGAAAGGTATTTATAGTTTTGGATGTGTGAAGGTGATGCAAATAATAAAAAGAGGGGGTTATTTGCAAAGTGGAAGGGGGTGAGGTGTTTCTCTTGACAATCATGGCCTGCCATGGAGATGGGTGAGGTGGAGATATTTTGGTGGAGTGTTGGAGAAGCTTTGGAGAAGCTTGTTGGAGAAGCTTGGAGAAACTTAGGGTGGAAGTAAAAGGAAGCTTCTGGTGGAAGCTAAAGGAAAGAAGAAAATGGGAAAAGGAAAAGAAGGAAAATTGAATATATTTTCTTGGAAGTAAAAGTGAAAATAATAATAGTGGCGGATTCCCGGGATTCGGTTGCGGATGCGGAAAACTTTCGGGAAAATACCGGAATCGTCCCGAAATCAAGTATCTCAGAACGACTCGCAAAATTTATCGAAATCAAGAATAATATTCTAAGACTCATGGTGAAATTCGTTTAAAGATATAATTTATAGTTTTAAAACTAAAAATCTCGGAATCAATCAAGATACCGACTCCGGTGGAATTTTCATAAATTCATAAAATCCTCAGAAAAAGTATTTAGGTAAGAAAAGTAATTCTAAGAGATAATGTCTAAGGCCCTTCTAGAAATTCCAATCTGTTTGTAAATTAAAATCCGGGAATCGGTCAGCGGCACTGGTCGACACCGGTTTTGAAGATATTCCATTTAATTCAGGAAAAATCCAGAAAATCATATAAATCTAAAATATTGGAAAATAATATTTAAAATTAAAATTGGTCAAATACAAGAAGTAAATCGAAAAATACGATCGAAAAACTGAATACGCAACTAAGTACGTATTCCGGGAACGGGGTATTACAATTCAAGTTCAGGAATGATAGGTGTGGGAATCAAAACTGACTCTAAAATATTACCTAAGTCGGGTAACAAAACAGGAGTCAATAATGATTCGGGAATTTGAACTTGATCATAGATTTGGGAATCTAGGTCACATATCTCATTAGTTTCAATCTCATAAAAATGGGAACTTGCCAATTTTTCCATGGGACTTTCAAAATTGCACAATTGGTCAAGTTCAATATGATCATCAAAATGGGTGATTCAATTTCATGATCTATGGGTATGGGAATAAATGTTGGCTCAGAAAATTGGTCCAAATTGGGTAAGGATACTGGAGTCAACATAGATTCGAAGATGGAAACTGAATCGCAAAGTTGGGATCGGGTTCACATTCATAATCTAATTCAATCTCATTGAAATTAAAACTAGCCATTTGTCCAAGGATTGGGATTGAGCAAGTTCATATTGATGTGATGAAATTGAATTTTGATCAAGGTCTTCTAAACAAAATGATTCTTGGTTCCTATCAAGATGCTCAAGAATGTTTGAAAGTCTAGAAATTTGATCATTCATTGTATCTTGCAACCGATCCACTTTTTCTTCTAACCCATCGAATAAATCAATGGAGGACTGAAACCTTGGTGATGTGGGAAAAGACGTATGAAGATAATGGTTGAACAGGTGGTTGACCATATGGCTCAGGGGTGTTGAATCCCCATTGACTCTGTGAAGAGTATGATGATTATTCCAATCTTGTTCATAGTATTGGGACTGGGCATGTAATGATTCGGATAAGACCAATCTGGCACACTAGGTTGGTTAGAGTTATGATATGCCGGGTTGGTAATATCCGAAAAAGAGGTTGGTGTATAATATGGATCCTCATTAAAATTGAAAAAATTATTGTTATAGGCCATATCACACAAAGCAAACAAAAGGAAAAAAAAAACAAACAAAAAGAAAAATTTCTAACCTAAGTTAGGGTAGACCTAGACCTAGACGACTCCTAACTGGTTAGAGTGTCCACGGGAGGTAGGGTGTAGACTTTGACCACAAGTTAATCAGCCAGGTCGGGGCAAGAGTGGTGGGAGGTTTTCCGTCAAAGACGTTCCTTAATTAAATAACCACCACACTTCGGGCTTTCGGCCCTCAATCCTCTTCCTAGACACTGATTTGGCAGGAGTCAACTTCCAACACCGTTCCCCCTTAGGATAATCTCCTAATTGAGTCCGAGTGTCCCTAGGGCAACGTCTACTAATTTTTAAGTTAGGCTTGGGTTAGTGAGTGCTTGGGATATGATTTTTGGGCTAAGGAAGGGTGATGAAATCCCCACCTTATCTTGTTAATGGGTTATGCCCTTAAGATGATTAGTGCAAGTGTACAAGATAAATAGATAAGAATCACTCAAAGCAGAAAATCAACCAAGAGATGAGTCCTATTCTACATGCAATGTGTACGTACCTTGCTCCTCCAGCACTCTTCAACAGTAAAAAAAAAATATTTGAAAAGACACGTGCCTAATATGCAAACGTCTAATCAATTTTTATTTTTAACAACCAATAATTTACTGTTGAATTATTAGCAATTTACAGGTATATCACAGAACAAAATAAACAGAGCAGTAAACAGAATTTACAATTTGCAGCAACCAGCAAAAATATCAATCAGTAGTTCTCTTCTGTTGCCGCGTTTCCGTGGCAAAACAGTAGGTTCTGGTGCTCTGCCTTCGAGGGCAGAGACACAGAATAGCAATATGTCCACTGCTGCTGCTATGTTTCTGTTTCCTGTTCTCCAACCTGCAAACAGAAAAGAATAAAGAATTAGTTAAAAATTAAAATTTTGTTTTAGAGATAAACTTACCGTCCCTCCCCGCAACGGCGCCAATTTGTTGACTGAGATTTCCTGCACACAAAATATAGTATTTTAGTTTTAAGAATAGATGTGCAAGTTCTCAATTCTAATCCGCGGTAGCAGGGCTATGCGGGTCGTGATCCTCAGGGAGGGACTGCGATGGAAGCGTTAAGCAAGTTTCTCTAAAGTTTTTATTTTTATTAGTTAAGTTAGAAAGATAGTGGTATTTACAATGGTCGGAAAAAGAATATGGAGATGAGTTATGATTTAATCTACAAAAAGAAAAGAAAAGAAAAGAAAAGAAAAGAATACTTACTTGAGTTTGGTTGAAGAAAACGTGAAAACCTTACATGTTCTACCTTGCTTAGGAGGCGTTCCACGAATAGATCATAAACTCGAGCTCAATCCCTGTGCACATTATATCGTCAAGCATATCAAGAACGAAGTGATGCATAGCTTGGAGGAGAACGTCTTCATGAACTATCGCTGGTTCTCACATAGCTCAGTTATACTTGCTTTTGGAATCCACTTGCATGTTCATCAACAACCACAAGAGATCACAGAGAAAAAAAGGAAAACACAAAGAAATAAAATATAAGAACAATGAACAAAAGAAAAATAATTACCTTTATTGCTTTAATCAATGGCAGAGAAGAGAAGATACATCGGTGTCACGCTCAACATAAGCCTCTCTCTCTCTTGAAAATAAAAAGAAAACCTAACTACACCTAGAAGAAGACTAAAACCTAGCTTTTTGGCCTTGGCTCGCCTCTGGACGCTTTCTGTGTTGCATCTGCATGGGTATTTATAGAGTTGGAAGATGTAGAGTCCTAGTACAACTCTCCCAAAAAATCTTATCTCCAGACTTGTGGCACTTATCCATAGAAGTTCAAATCAAATCTGTCCTGCAATTTATTATCCTGTTGATCTCCGAAATTGGCTTTTCTACGGACTGAATTGGAAGTTTGATCACATAAGAGTTGTAGGCTTCAAGTCTTCTTTCTGGAGCATTTTGAATCATCGATTTTTCATATCTGTAGCAAAAGTTATGATCTGAATACTAAACATGTACAGTCTGAATCCGAATTTATCTTTAAACTCTTCTTTTAGCTTTTATCCTCATCCTGCAAGTGTTTAGGGTTGAATAGAAGTCTATCCTTCCCTCTTCTTTGTATTTGCAACTTTGTCCCTTATGTATTTGCACTTTTGACATTTGGTATTTGCACTTTTACACCTGGGCTTGGACTTGGGCTTGGATATGGGCTTTTGGGCTTCATTAAGCTTTATTTCTTATAAAAATAAGAACTCGAGGCCTGCACACAATAAATCACAAAATATTAATAAATGTGCAGAATTAAATGAATAAATATGAAAATGTGATGGTAAATGTTATGATAAAAATACATTTTTCACTACCAATCAACAAGCAGAGACTTCTTCACAACGCACCGTGCGTTCTTGAATTCAGAGACTTTATAGAGAATTGCTTCTCTAATCAGGGTGCTGACACCCTAATCCCTTCTTCTCAAGGAATCTCCAGAACCAGGCGAGAAGGAATTCCTAAGTGAAGGCGGTTTTGAGAAGTAGTAAGAGGGTTCTACCCCTTCTGTTCTCTGATTCCCCAGACCAGGCGAGAAGGGAATCTCATCGCTCGCATCGTCAAAGGGACAAAGTGGTCGCGCGCTGACCAGACTCCTATCGGCACACTTCTCCAGAATCTCTGAGGAGATCTACTTGTAATCTTTTAGAATACTTGTAATTTAGCTCCTCACTCTTTTTTTGTAAGTTTTCCCCTTTGTAAATCAATGAAAAACAAGATGGCGACTCCGCTGGGGATTAAATTCTCCACTGTCGAGAATCAAGTGTCGCAATGCGACGAACAGACCTTCGGGTCTAACTCTGAATTCAGAAAAGTCGGTGCAGCCAGAGCCTCTCTGGCTAAATCTTCAAGGAAATCTCTATGAGACATAAAAGGTTCTCTGCGAACCTACTGCGGTTCTCTGGCGCAACAAGGAAGCACGCCCGCAGTCCAAGTCCTTCACTTTCGAGAACCTGGTCGTTCAATTCAACCAAGGAAGATTTGAAGAAGTCCTCTCTGGGGGTGGTCTAATGCTTCGAGCACGGAAGCATAGAAAGTCTCCATAACCAAGGTTTCGAAGCAGGAACCAGAAGCAGAAATCTGCCAACACCTTTCAGCCTCGCGTGTGGCTAATCAGGTTCCTTGCGAACCTAAGTATCCTCTGCCAAAGCGGATGTGGAGGCCTAAACAGAAGTCTCTGGCTGAAGCCTCAGGCGTAGCTACGCCAAAACCGCGCCTCTCTCGCGAAGAAAAAAGACAAGATGCCTGTCTGCTCCAACAATGCTGCTAATCGCGAAGTCACGACGGCAATCATACCGTCGCCCAATTCAAGAGCAGCATCGCCTTGCGCCAGCCTTGTTCTCATGAGCGAGCTACTGTACCACAGCGTACGCGCAGGGTTCATGACCGTGAAGCTAGAGCCAAAGTACCATCTGAGGCTAATTGCCTTCGCAGCAGCATAGCGGGTAAAGCACCACAGCGTGCTCCGCTCTCCGGTTCGTCAAGCGCTAAACTCGCGCCTGGTGGCGAAGCTAGAACCGAAGCACTATTCAGTGCTAATCCCTTCTGCAGGGATAAAAGGAGCAGGACATCGTCCTATATACGATCCAAAAGAGCCTCTGCGCTGGATTGTTTTAGGCCCAAGCGGGTCTGATTTGCGGGAATTGCCGAAAAATAAACAAACCTCTTCCTCCTGTTGTCAACAAGTGGGATGTCAGTTGGTGACAGTCCACTCGGTCCATTGCCGGCTGGGACCAATCTCCGCCACTCCTCCAGGACGACGATCAGTTTTTGATCGACTATCGGTACAGGCCCCGTGAAACATCATAAAAGAGCATCTCGCGAGATCTACCCTCTGCATCCGTCACATGACCGGAAGGGGACGAGAGCTGCGCAGGGGAAGACAAGCATCTGACGACACCCTCTACAGCTCCCCAGATCTAGATTACAGCCCAGGCTTAGGCGAAGTCTTGGTGCATGAAGAGGGTGTTTTCTGAAACACCAGATCTAGGGTGGCGATACCCTACAGTTATGAACAGCCTTCTTCCTCAACGGCCCTAGCCTCGCCGGAGCCCAGGAGAGCACTCCAACCATCCGATGACGAAGATGAAGACAGTGGGTACGCTTCTTCAGCGACAGTTAGCTCAGTGCGAACAGACAGAGCATCAGTCAACATGGCTGATAATGTTAACGACGACCTCCGTCGGCGTTTGGAAGCTCAGGAGCAAACTTCCAAGACCCAGCAAGAGCTCTGGACAACATTCAACAGATGCTTGCTCAACTCCTCAATAACTGGAATAACAATGATACCGGGAGCAATCATGATGAGGAGGAGCATTTTAGCAATGATCTGCCTAAGACAGAGAAATCCAAGGAGGGTTCTGCTTTAGACGCTGAAGTCCTTAAGGGTCTCCAAGCTCAAATTGCGTCCCTAGCTTAGAGGAATGAATTAAAGAAAGTAGGGGCAGTCCGTCCTTACCCATTGGAGTGGGATTCAGTGCCATACCCACCAAAGTTCAAACCACCAACGTTGCATACGTATGATGGTAAAAGTTCACCAAATCAGCACATCTATTATTTTCGGTCTCAGACTGGTAATTTTATAGACGATGATGCTATCATGGCTAGGCTGTTCATTGGCACCTTAAAGGGGTAGCATTTGACTGGTTCTGAAGTCTCCCTCTGGTTTTGTCAATTCTTAGATCGACCTGGAAACTCGATTCCTTTCTCGTTTCTATGAGGACGATACCGAGGTAACCATGGACAAGCTCCTCTCCACCGTACAAAAGAAAGGCGAATCTGTCTGCGACTACATTGAGCGGTTCAGAAATCTGTCTTTGATGGGCCCAGCAGGGATGCCA